>CAJQZN010038635.1:0-17935 GCA_907164685.1 Colias eurytheme | reverse complement strand
ATATACAGGGTGTCCCAAAAAGTAGTGATATACTGAAGCTGGGAGGTAGAGGACTTAGAGGGCTATCCGAATCACCCCCATATGTGTTATGCGATTTTTCGTATTTTCGGAGTTATTATATTTTTTTCAATTTTTCATCTATCGCCGAGTACGATGAGATTTTTATTTATGGTGACGTGAATTATTGCGCTAGATGCTTGATTTTTTTTTGTGTGCTAAGCTGAAAGATAGGCCAATTCAGTATGGTAACATTTACTATCGTTAGATCTTCGAATGGAATAAAAAAAGAATAAAATGCCAAGAAAGATAAAATTACCCAGTATGTTCATAACTTCAAGGGCCCATAAAAAAATAAAATCACATAAAAAAGGTTTTCCATTTGGCTTTTAAAAACTTGCTCTATCGATCAGGTAGCTACCCTAAAAATTTCATTTTATTATTCTCAAGGCTTCAATCGAAAAATTGAAATCTAAATATGGTAAGTGGAAAATTTTTATCAACATGATGATCATTAAAACCAATAAATAGGTGTTAAATTACCAGAATTTTTTTAAAATAGCCCCGCTGTTGCTCAATGCAAGTGCGACATCACCGTAAAAAGTTGTCTTTTTAATGTCTGAATGCTCTTTTATCATTTTTAATGGTTTCTTCTGCAACTATGAATTTCCGGGTTATTTCGTCCAAATTGTGGCAGTCTCTCGTCTTTGTAGTATTCCCACGGAAAAAATTCAATAGGGTTTATGTCCGGAGACCGTGGAGGCCAGGCTAAAGGGCAAAAATACTCGGAAAGATGGATTGGTCGTTGCAGCCTGCGCATGCGCCGGTGATGCCTGCTTTAAAGCCTGGCCTCTACGGTCACACGACCTAAACCCCATTGATTTGTTTTAATGAGGATACTAAAAAGACCTCATACACTATACAGATACACTAATTTAGATCAGAATTTTAATTTTTTAATCACATTACCTATATGGTTTTTTTAATATTTCTTTGATACGTTCTCGTTCTACGAATCTTTGATATATTTTTAAAATATTATAAACATTTCATGCATGCAATATCGCCAAGTTTGATATAAAAGCGAAAACATTTCTCGAACTCGAAATAAACGCAAATAATAATGAGTATCCTTTTAATTTACTAAATGACCGAATTTAATTTTTGGTATTATAAAACTTAATTTAACGCAAACGCTAATAGAGCATAATTATTAAACATGAATTTATTGAAATGATATATTGATAAATGTATTTTCAATTTTTTGATTCCTAATAACATTTTTATACGTAACTATATAACTACTAAGTATATAACTTATTTTATTTTTAAAACTATCGACCGCACAAAAAATTACGACATAATTTAAAGGGAAAGAAAATGCCTAGAAACAACGGTAATGTTATTTGTGCAGGTTTCAGACTTGTGAACAAAAATCTAAAATAATAATCCTTCGAATATTTTTTGTATATAGATTGCTTGGTCTATATTTAAATAAATGACACACGTATTGACTCTATAAAATATCTACACATTTCACTATTGTGACTCTTACTCACACATTTTACATAAAATTTGTAAAATGAGAGTCACATTATTTTTTAATGTCACATAGCTACCTACCAACTTAATTTTTTTATCCAGTCAACCCGGACGAAGCCATATAAAATAATATAGTTGTTCACATGCTAATTTATTTTTAAATTCAATAAAGAATAGGTAATTCTCAATGAAAGCTCTCTTAAGGTAGGTACGATTTAAATCATATTTATTGTCTAACAAAGATCCATAATTATTATAGACAATGCACATTGATTTCCAACATAATGAGAAATACAATTCACAATACACATCTATATTAATTAAAACGACCTTTGTTGAAATATACAATTAGAACTCCTCATTTAGCCTTCACCCAATTTAAAACTAATCACAGTACCAAATAGGACATCGCAACTAATAATTTCGGACACGTATCTATCCAGAATATGTACGTATTACAATTCCAATTAGAGTAATATTGCAAACAATCGGCCCGGGGCTGACGTCATGAATACGAAATGTCGCTAACGACCGCCCCCGGCCGTGCGAAGCCTGAATTTTCAAGCAGAGCTGTGTGGAATATATTTCAGTGTGCGTTCTGCGTAATATGCGTGGTTATGTGCAGTGAATTGTTCTGGAATCACGTTCGGTTTGTACTTAGGTAGAGGTTAGGCCGAATAGGATGTAACAATTATGAAAAGCGCATTCAACAAAAACCATCACATACCTAGATAGAGAACATATCAACGTTGTAATACACTGTTTTAGATCAATCCATACTAATATTATAAATGCGAAAGTAACTCTGTCTGTCTGTCTGTCTGTTACTCAATCACGCCTTAACTACTGAACCAATTTGCATGAAATTTGGTATAGAGATATTTTGATACCCGAGAAAGGACATAGGATAGGTTTTATCCCGGAAATCCTACGGGAACGGGTTTTTCTTTGAAAACGCGGGCGAAGCCGCGGGCGGAAAGCTAGTGTTATATAATTATGTAATTAATGAAAAGATATGTACCTAATTGATGAAGATAATAAATCAAACTATTTAAAGTTAAATATACTAATCATTTAATTCGATAATACATATTAATCAATGTTCCCTAATATTTAATTATTAGTATGGGCATTATTCTTTTTTCACATCGTTTAATATCAGTGTAAGTATATTTCTTTAACTTTCCATTGTTTATAATTGTATAAAATAAATTGGGTTAATGATGATGATGATGATGATGATGCAATAAAAACATATGGAATGATCTATGGTATTTTAATTCACAAATGTTCCTGTATTACAGTTGCTATACCTACAGTTGTTCGCTCGTATACAGCATAGCGACCTAGTCACGTCTACGAAGGCTCTAACAATGAAGAGAAACGTGCAGGCTATAATAAATGAAGTCTTTGTGTTCACGCGCCACACAGAATAGCGATCAACACGCCAACCAACCTTACATAATTAACGTTTTATAATAGATATTATTAAATGCAAGTAAACTTTTACTAAAGAACATACAGTAGATAAACAAGATCCGAACTAAATAAAGTTCACATAACGGGGAAATAAAATGGAAACATTAATTTCGATTGATACTTTTTAATCGTCATTTAATTCACATAGTAGATAGTTTCGCTGTGACTTACTGTCTTATAATCTGGTACAACAGGCTTAACTTGGAAGAAAAACTTCGTTTTCGTCATCGGCTTAAGTAAATATTTATCATCTTGTTTGGGCTTCTCGTTTCTTGTGTTTGAGCTGCTTGAATTAGGAAATTTTACGGCTGTGTTTCTGCGTCCATTACTCGGCGGATGACTTATAATTGGTTTTGTGCGATGTATGTTGCCATTATAATTATTAAGTCCATTCCCACTAGGTGATACATTTGTCATCGGTGTATCAGTAGGTGGATTTGTAATAACCGGATTGCTTGTTGCAGTGTTATCATCATTGTTATTCGGTATTTTTAATGGCGGGGAATTATAATGAGGATTATTAGAAATAAATGGAGAAGAAACCTGACTATTTCCGCTATTCTGATATCCATCACTATTCACATTCGTTAGTACACGAGGACCTTTGTTTACGTGAACTTCATTATAAGTATTTGGAAAACCTCCAGGTTCGGTTGGAGAATCGTTGTTATAACCGTTACTATTCTGATAATTTCCATCATTCTGTTTACGCCGATTATTTGCTGCATTCTGTTTTTTAATCGCATCCATGATATGGTTGATTTTGTTTATATCGTTCATTATTTTAGGAAGATTTGCATTATTTTGAAAAGTATTTGAAATAGGCGTATTTCCATTTGTATCTACATCTATATTTGTAGGTTTACTATTTAAATCTCCATCTCCATTTGTTAGAAATGCATTAGGTAATCTGTTATTAAAATTATTGCCATTTGTGAATGGTACTCCTTGATTATTTAGTAATGGATTATCTGAAAAATTGTTATTATCGTCGTTAGTTCTACCATTATACGAATTGCCATTATTAATGCGATCTCTATCTTTTAATAAAGCTTCTGGTAATCTCCAGTTATAATTATTTCCGGGATAATTTTGAATAACAGGTGCCATTGGGTTATTATTTTCGTTAAACATGTGATGTCGTCTTGACAATAATAAATCCATGAGTCCACCATCGCAAAATGAATGAAATTGTGCTGAAAATAATATTTTACATTAAAATAATATTTACACCATCAATGCTTATATTTATTCTAGGTATTAAATTGTTAAAAGTCTTAAAAATATACGAAGAGCGGTATAGAAAAAAATAATAATTGCTAACGTAGTAGGTATTTCATAATATTTCTAAATATGTATATTGACTTTATCGAAATCAGCCCATAAAATAAATAACTCACCAAATAATATGTAAATGCTAAATATGTTATAATATTTTTTCATATTCACTAATACTTCAACATAGTTTTATTCGTTAAATATTTTAAACTACAATTACACCCGATTCGCACCATTCTGAATTAAGAACTAACTTAAAACTATTAAATGGTCATTAAATTGTCGTTAAATAAGTAATTGAACCATGTTTTACCACTTAATACCACCACTAAACTGGTGACGTATTTAATGAATTAGTAATTAGGAAAAATGACAATATATTCTCATACTGTCTTCAATAGCTGGGTGCCTTGTTTCATGGATAATATGATCATATCAATGAACAAAATTTTATACTTGATAGATAAAAACTTCATGCTACCTTCATTATTCTGTCACGGGTAATTAATGATTTATTTAAACACTTTATAATAATATTAGTCGCCAGCATAATGTTCTTCAAAGCACGCAAAAACTTCAAGATGAACCACTCTTATGAGTGGTACATCTATCGTCTGCTCAACACAACTTTTTGACATATAATTTTTAAATGAATAAATAATACAAAAAATATTTCAGCTTTTTCCAATTATAATTAAGCGTGACGACTTTCAAAATCTTGTTCACGTTCAGAAATCAAAGTTTCATCTACTTCATCTACGCTACAAAATTCTCAAAAGGCAAACAGCTAACAGGACATACGTCCGTCATGTATATTTCTATTGATTTATTGTTCCCTAATACGTGACGCGTGCCTGCCGCCTGCCATGGCCGCCACAAACACCCACTACACCCAACAAGCCTTTACAATATAATAATAGATGTAAAATCACTCTTTGTCAAAGATACACTATTGTATGGTTAGAAATTATCTGGATTTGTGGAATATTTGGACTTAGAATCGTGTTTTGAAATGCTGCGATTTTTTGTTGTAGGTACGAAGTAGTTAATGTATGAAACATTTTATTACGAATAATAGTAATTTATGAGCTCATGAAATATTTTATGAGTATCTACTATATATTATTTAGTTTAATGAAGTGCCTATAATTATTCTCATGCGGTCAAGTGCGTGTTTGAGCGCGCACACTGAAAATTGTCTACTTCGCGGTTAATGGTTATTAGTTATATTTCAGATTCATTAAACAAAAGAATTATGAAAGTCTATAATTATAACAACTTAAATTAAAGTTAAATTAGCATAATAAAAATTCGAATACTTTTCATTAAGCTCTAAAAAAGCTACAATTACTTATCTACATACTGATTTCTTATTTTACAAAATGTGAAACAAATAAAACAATTTATAACATGTTCCGTTATTTTCACTAATAACATTCTCGTCAATTCAAATCCACCTTACCAGTACCAGCTTGCAAATAAAATGCATAAATAGTTCGTAATAAAGTGCGTACTCAACATAATGGAGAGCCTCGCGCCCCCGTAGTCACTCCGATCCCTTAAACCTATTGTCAACTGGGGATCAGCTGCCACTCGATGTAACAAATGTCCAACGGGTTAAAAATAATTCCTGTACAGTATTTAACATTATTTTTGACGTTTTTGGAAAATATAAAACTAGTTTTATAGATTTGGAAGAGCGTGTTGTGAAATTATTTTCATATTTTAAAACAGGCACATGTCACTTGCTACACAAGGAAAAAATATCTAATTTAATTATGATTTGATGATTGATGAGGAGCCGAGGAGGTAATGATAACAAATTGTTGTTACTGGTACTTAGTAACTATCACGTACCTATCTAGGTATGTAGTGATTTAAACATTAAGGCATGTATAAACAATTGAAAGTATAAATTTAGGTACCTTAAAATATAACTGAGAAAAGATTATTTTGGAATAATAAAGGCAAAATTCACATATGTATTTGAGCAGCTGATTTTAACGGCAGAAAAATTATGCAATACTGCCATAAAACAGTCAATTAAAAAGATATCAATTATAGATTAAATTGAGAGGGATTTGCTGGTTCCTCAGCGATTATAAATCTATTAGCGGCATGTGATAACATATGGAGGCCGCTCGAGGGGCGAAGCACCCCGCCAGCCGGAGCGCCCGCGGGGTGCCAACACATAATAGATTTCAAGATCTATTATAAATTGCGATTTCGAGAGTATGTTCAATTGAAAATTGTTTTTACATCCAATAGTTTTTATTGGTACTGTTTACTTAACTTGGTGTTGTAAGTACTAATGGAGGTAGAGCGTTTCTATTTTAAAATATTTCAATTTATTTAAGCTAAAAGGTGAAATAGTTTAGGTTCATTGATGATTCAGTAAGTATGTTTTACATAATCTTTTGGCTCAGAAACTTTTAATCAACTATAAGTAAAAGTAAATCTATGTAGTTACGTAACCTAATAAATAATCTAAGTATTTTGAAATTTTATCACATTGTAACAATTTATTATTTTAGTTGCATTCATTAGTAGATTCTAAATTTATTTAAAACTAAGTTCTAAATAAATCTAGAATCTAACTAAAAGGAAATAAACCTGTATCTTATCAAGTAATTTTCAAAAAGCGCTCTCTATCTCGCTACAAAAATATATACAAAAAACAAAAACGTCAAACAAATCGTCACCTAAGTACAGTCACCCGACACCTCTCGACCGCTACAGATGGCGCTTTTATGTCAATCGTCATAATTAGGGGATTACGGCCCCCTAATGACATGTTACATTGAATATTGTTACCCGCGCAAATGTGCCCCATTCTGCAAATATTGTGCATTGACTTGTTGTAAGTCAGTTGTGATTATCACGGATTGTACTTGAATGTGGGTGTAAGAACGAAATCTGTTCAAAAATTGTAGATAAAACATTTATTTATTTATTTATTTATTTATGATAAGGTACCTTACAGCTAGTGATACAATTTTTGAGATGAATAAATACTAAGCTACGCCAATTAAGAGGTACACCAATAGGTAGTAAAAATAATATACGTATGTGAACAAAGACTAGTATAAGAATTTTACAAATGATAAGAGAAAATATTTTAATTTCATGTAGGTAAAGTAAGCATTGATCAAGCCCAATAAGTATTTATAAAGAAAGGAAATGATTTAAATATCTACGAATTTATAATAAATTAAAACAATTTAAATAAATTTAATTGAACTTAAAAATTAAATGATTCTTCTGAATACTTATTTAAAATTTTATTAATAGTATTTTAGAAAAAAGTATATTGGTCTGTATTTTAACAAACGTCTTTTATACAGAGAACTTTATTTTTGAAAATTGAATCTGAATTACGAAGATTATTATATAAGATTATTATTAAAAAAAACGTGTGTTAGAAGTGTTGTAATTTGACTACGTATGAAGACATAAAGTACATGAAATAAAAATAGAAGTACGAACCTCCCAAATTGTGTACTACAGTATCTGACTGAAAAGGACAACGTTAAAATCCATTAAGAAAAAACCGCAGCGACACAGCATAACACGTTAATAGCATCAAAAAATATGTCAGCTAAAAAACGAAACCGATAGCCATCAAAGCTTCTAAAACGTTCTGAAAAAAACAGCTTTTAAACGTTAAAAGGCTACGTTTACCGCGGACGCAAACACTTAGCTCCATGTTAATTAATAAGTAGCTGGAGCCTCGTCAAAGGGAATGCATGAATACTTGCAAACCGACCTCCGACGGTGCTTTTAAAATTCTCCCCTCTTAATCCTGTAGCTCAGAGAAACCAACGCTAAACTGATTACAACCAATTTTGGACTTTTTGAACTTCTATATTTATATGTCAAGTATATGTACCTATTATATTCTATCGGGGTATTCTGGTACTTATAACGTTCAATTATGAAACAGATATAAATTTCAAATGAACGCGGTAATTCAAAATTATGTGTTAATGCAAAAAGTATAACTACTTTACAAGGCCACCACTGATCTGTGTTGGTGATATTCATATAAAGAGATATTTTAATGGCACATGGAATTGTGAAGTTATTTTTATTAAACATTTTATATCGTTTCAAAGTTTCTTTAAAACGAGTTTAATATTTTCTTCAAAAAAGTAGTGTAGCACCTGCGCGTAGCATGGCGTAGCGCCACCGTAGCGCCCATTGATTCAGTCCGCCCGATGAAACCTAATCTAGAATAGGTCACTTTAATAATTTATATTCCATGTTTATATTGAAAACAATGCAGTCATTATTAAAAAAAACCTTTTGTTATATAATATCTAGTTACTTATACAATTTATTAAAGTAATTTCAACAATTCGTAATAAAATAGTATTAAGGCACAGAGAACATTAAATGTAATAAATTACAGGTTATATCTCCGCGGTTTTTTTATGTTTTAAGCATTAAATTTAAATTAAGTAAACGTGTATTTAATAAACATCAGCCAGTTTGTCGCACATTCCGAGACTAAATCAAAGTTCAGTGAGCCTGCGAGACGAATCATTAGGTGTAACAGTGTTAAAGCAACGCAATTACAATTACGGACGGTTGCGAACTTGACCTACGGTAAGGATCGATGCGACCCACTATGCAAATAAGAACGGTTTCTTTGAGAATACGTTTTCAGTTTTGCTTCGTTGCTTACATTGTTTTTCAAGAGCGGCTTTAGGTTCAACAGCGGCTTAGTTCTTGTCAGGATATTTCATAGAATTTGAGATATAGAGAAAATATTTTAAAGTTTTACGTTATTTTTTTGTTCCTATCTATTAATATATATTTAACGTAAAAATGTATTGAACATACAAAAGAACCATAATATTTTAAAATCGTTTTCTTCAACAAAAATAAAATAAATTCTATATACGGGAGCAGGAAAATTTTGTTTTTAATTTTAACTATTTTCGTTTTCAATATTTTGCTCATATCGCAACATAAACCAGAAATAGAATATAAATGTTTGCCTACATTTCCAAACCGATCTTATCTGTCCAGCGGAAGGCGCGTTCAAGAAACTGAAGCCAGAGCCCGGCGGGAACGGCGCGGGGTCCGGCTCCTCCGCCCTGTCCCCCGCGCTGGGCCCACAGCACGCGGGCCACACGCCTACCACCGCGTCCTGTCCCACGCCTGCGAGACGGAGACATAGGACTACTTTCACACAAGTATGTTTGTAATGTTATCACATATAATATGATACTATACTATGATACTATAGTAAGGTTACTATTAACTGTGCTATTAAAGTGAGTTTGATAAGAGCGCTCAAGACGTTACTAAACGTAAGTTTGTAAGTGAGTGGTTGTGTGGTGGTGGCGTGAAAGAATGGTAATCCATGTAGCCTGTAGTTCTTGTTACTAACATCCATGAACCTTCACATTTATAATGTATTGTGTCCTTATTTGTACTTTTCTCTGTGGTGCACAATAAAGTATTTTTGTTGTTGTTGTTGTTGTTGTATAGGATTTCATTTACACTCACTAATTAAGGTATTTTCCTGATGTAGAGCTTTTGCTCTACTATTTAGTAAATTATGATTCGTTCTATTTGGTAAAACTGAAGCTGCAAATTGAAGTGCTGAACTGGTAGGAACATATACCTATAGTAAAGCCTCCTCATAAAACAAAATAAGTAGATCTTTTATAAAATTAAAAGATTATTAAAGTATTCTATCAAAGAAAAGTTCTTTGAAGACAAAAACTATTACGATCAAACTGAAGTCTTATAAATTAAGTTCAGCCATAAGGAAATCTTTGAACTTTTCTATTGACAATTAGAAGGGCGTCGTACCACAGCGTCACAATCGTCAAAGTCGCCATATTTCTTTTGTTAAATAGATAATTCTGACGTTAAATTGTAGGTCATCGTTTTAATGTCATGTCTTTATTTACACAGGAACAATTAGCCGAATTAGAAGCAGCATTTGCGAAATCTCACTACCCAGATATTTACTGCAGAGAAGAATTAGCAAGAACGACCAAACTAAATGAAGCCAGGATACAGGTAAGCCAAAAATTCATTTTACACTTCTTTAAAATTTTGCTTTTGATTTAATGACAGTTATTTATTTTATTTTGCTAATTCAATTACTTACTACCAGAATTTTAAAATTGTTTATATGTATTAAAAATGGTTTTCAATACCAAACATACGTAATTATAATACTTGAGTAAACCAGAGAGGACCTTGTTTTCTTTTAAGTATGATATTTCATTTAAACATACATTATCGCATAACAATTAATATTTTAAGAAAAATATCGAAGTAACAAAGCTAATGCATCGTAATAAATTAAGAACAAGGAAACATGCTTATCGTTATTGTAAAGTTTAAACCAACCATAAAATGCGATTACAACAACAGCGAAATGATCTAATCAATTAGATTTGGCAAAAACAAAAAGCGCAATAATCTACAATAAAAGGAAATACATAATAACCGGCAAACAAGTGAGTTCCTTGTTCTTACGTGGATTGTCGAAAATATCAATGATGCGCGAATATTCGGATAATACAATTTGTAGCGTAGGCCGGAGGCAGATTGAATTAAAGTGCCATCTGTCGTCTTCGTCCGTATGAATACGAAATGCTTACAGTTAGTCGCGATCCTTATCTCAGTTTTAAAATTGCTCAATCCCTCGGGGCACTATTGATTTGTCCCCAGAGCACCTAATTCGTCGCTTTAGATATTTTATTCAGAACACGACTTTTAACATTCTCTTGAAGTAACGATCGTCCTTAATTTCTTGGCTCACATTTACGGAATATAAAACGCACTCACTATTTTAATATGAATCATAGAAATCTAAATAACAAGACACATAGAAGGGCTATAATGTCATAATTCGTATGTAAACCGCTGTCGCCAAAATCAACACATTCAAACCGAAAGCTAAACAGTACACACAAGTAAACTATGCCTTTTATTGGACAGCTTGATTTTAGTGAAAACTAACTTATCTATTAAATTAAGCTTTTGAATATGTATCCTAACGCACGAATTTACGGTTTATTTTAGAATAACATCCCTAAGTATATGAGACTTTTTGCTCCAATACGAACAAACGTGATAATAAGAATGGTCGACTGTGTCATTCATTGTTATTTCGATTACTATGGTGACACTCGTAATACTTGTAAATATTCTATAATTTTAAGGAAAAACGGCATTATTTCTAAAAAAAAATATTTTCCGATGAAATATTATTCCTTTATAAGTATAACTACAACTTGTGGAAGAATTTCCGCAATGGGAATTGCTGAAACACACCATGTATACACTCATACGTCTCCAGAGCAACTGAACAGTGACGAATGCACTGGTGATGTGCAAATCACCTGAGTGGCGACAAGGTCACGCACGCTTACGACTTCTAGTGTCTTGTTATTTAGATTTCTATGATATGAATAAACTGATTATTCTTTATTACATAATGTTTAGTTTCCTTTCATGAACTTTTAATAAAGATAAAGAAAGATAAGGTTTCGTAACAAAATAAAAATAGTTTACTAATTAATAGATAGCTAAAGTGTTTTTATTTTTCCTCTACACTGAATTGCATACCTCTCTTAAAATTACCATGTAAATACTTTCAATGTCAAATTAGTCATCTTAATACATACATGCGTGCTTCTTCGTAGTAAGTGACAATGTATAAAAGCCTAGCTAAATGTTATTAATAGAAATTCTTTTACATATCGCCGTTAAAAGCTCGCGAGCACACGCACACAACTGCGAACACGCACACATGCCCACACATTTAACATTAGTACACGCTTCGTATCT
The DNA here is from genome assembly GCA_907164685.1 of Colias eurytheme. NCBI lineage: Eukaryota > Metazoa > Arthropoda > Insecta > Lepidoptera > Pieridae > Colias > Colias eurytheme. The sequence continues at coordinate 5,818 of CAJQZN010038635.1, read as the reverse complement.
ACACGTATCTATTAACGTTCGCGACGCTACATAAGAATGTAAACGTTAAAGACGACGTTCCCTCCTTCTAGAGGAAATTTCGATATAAAAACGAAACGCTAGCGGGCGAACGAGGGAGGGAGCAAGGAGGGAGTGGGGTGGCCCCTGAGGCATTGCAATCCCATCAAATGGATCCGTAACGAAGTTAGCCGTTCATCCTCCCCGCGCGCCTCTCGACATTGTCTCTGCCCTCAAATGAATTCTACAATTGGAAATAAGAAAATGTTTTGTTGGATCTCAGTGCTTTTTCAGTTTAAAGGCGACCGTTTTCTCCAGATAACACGGCGCTCTGCAAATGTGAACGGTTTTTTGTATTCGGACAGGGTTTCAGGGATCTTTACTAAATTAGATTTTATCGACGTTTAAACCGTAGCTAAGTGAAACTGACTTTCTTTTTTGTTTAGATTACAGCTGTAACATTACTTTATGTCTTTTTTCTAATATTACTACATTGTTGAACATTATTTACTATGATATAATAATACTAGGTATTTATGTGATTATTTACTTAACTTAAAATAAAGTAAGAAAACTATCTACTCTCACAAATTTATATAATGTAGAGCGAATTTATACCAATTATTATTTTAGATATAAAAGCAGTTTTAAATTCAGTTAATTAATGCATTATTATTATTAATAACGAAATTAACCGTTATTCATTGTTTTACTAAACTACTTTCATAAACCCTACATAAGGATATGTTTCCAAAAAGTATATTTTATGAAACATCTTCGGGAAATGTACATCAATTTTGCAATGTAGAGTACATTGCAATTATTTTTTGTTTAGTTTTCGTACCAAAATTCTACTTAAAATAAAGAAAAGTTAAAACTATCTTATTAAAAATTAAGAAAAAATATAATATTAAACATACCTACATTTCAAAATTTATTGTAATTACTGAATTAATATAAATATTACGCAGTTTCAAAATATGTATTACAGTGAAACTTGGTTAAGTGGGACCTGGATAAGTGAGAAACCTCCATAACTGGAACTCATGCTGAGGTCCCAACACTTTGGCACTGAATTACCTCTGTTAGTGGGACGAGGTAAACCTCTATATCTGGGATTTGTTCTTTCGATTTATCATCATAGTTACCTCTATAACTGAGACAGCGAGTAAATTTTATATGCATAAACCTCTATAACTGAGATAAAATTGTTTGTTTACTCATTCTTATTCTACCCACAAATTCCACACGTAATTCCAAGTACGTAAGTACAAATTTTGAGCTTCAATTACCTTCAGTTTTAGTTTCACTTTACTATCATACAGATGTTTATTTGAAAAATGTCAAATTATTATTGGAACCCTCTGTAAATGAGACAGATATTTATTTATACCTGTATATCTGAGACACTGGGTAAGTGGAATACCTCTATAAGTGAAACGAAATTGCTGGTCCCTTGATGTCTTACTTAACCAGGTTTCACTGTATATTGATGAAGAGACTTATTATCAACTAGTATATAAATCTTTAAAATTCCATACATTCTGTGGAATCGCAATCACCGAACCATTTAACCTCGTAGGTATCGTAGTAAGAAATCGTACATAGCAACGGGAAATTGCTTCGTTTTTCATCACAACGCGCGTGGCGAGGGACGGATGTTGAATTGCTTTGCGAAAAACTAATATCCCATTTATGTTTCTTCACCCTATTTTCTGTATACCTACACGTTTGCGGTTTTGGACTTTGAACCTTGTGTTCAGCGGAACAGAGCGGGTTTTAAACTAGGTGTAGCTTTGGGTATTTATGTTTATGTAGAGAGTGCGTTCGGAGGGCGGCTCCCCGGCTCTCTCCCTCTAATCAGCTGTAATCACCATATCAAACGACGCACGCCTCATTCCCGACGACAACACACAGATTATAGCCTCATGTGTTTTCATTGTGAGGACTTAGTTGAACATTATGTAGTATATAGTTGTAGAGGGCCGGTTGGTATGATCAAACAGTACTTCATTTTCAATCGCTATAACCTTTTGTGAGAAAATTATTCGTTTTTGTTTTTATTCGTCTGCAAAATGAAATATATCATAATTGTTTCAATTAACGCAATTGTTTATATCTTAAGTAATATATTTTTTTTAATCCATGCAAAAAGTGCTCTAACCAAAAACATTTTAACAGGTATGGTTTCAAAACCGTCGAGCGAAATACCGCAAGCAAGAGAAGCAGCTTCAGAAGGCCCTGGCACCAGCCGTGCTGCCTGGCTGCAACGGGATGATGAGGAACATCCAGGGGTACCGCGGATACCAGCCCTACCCACACCCTAATACTATCAATCGATATCCACAGGTAATTTGTGAACTATGTTGAGTAATGTATATCTCTTTCAGTTTTATTCGAGATCAAGCTCAGAACGGCTTATAGGTACTTGATGAAAAGATTCTACTGACAGCGATTTTACAGTAGATTTGCAATCTAACTTAAATTAGTGTAAATAATAGATACATTGAAAATATTCAATTATATCTATTTTCGAGAAGTTATAAAATTTATGTCATAATGGAAAGTTCATTTCAATAAAAGCTTATCATATAATCATGAGCTTTATCATTTCTCGTTTGTTTTCATAAATTATAAAATAGATGCACCTATTATATTCAATGCAATACACTAGACATAGATACCTACCTATTAGACATATGGAATGTGTTAAAGTATGTACTATGTACCTCTCATGACAACATGACTATTACCAAAGTGCATGGATATATCGCGGTTGACAGTTGATGAGACAACATCCTATTGTCGAGCCAATTTAATAGGCAACATTTGACGTCTATCAATTTTATCTTCATAGGGTGGTAACCTGCTTAAAAACATCGATTAAAGTGAATTAATCGATACGGACTTGAAACATTTGTCAATCGAACTTGAAACACATGTCAATAATTTATGATGATTTTTATTCGCAAGTAATCAATGCATTCGATTCTAGATGTCAGATTTCGATTTTTAGAGTAACGTCTCTGGTATTTAAAAAGAAAAAAGGTTTATTGACACAAAATTGTAGCAACGTCAGTTCTTTAAATCAGAAATTGTTTATTATGTTTAGAATGGTTTATCAGTAAAATCAAATCCTAAAATTACTTGTATCGGTCATTATTATTATAAATATGTTATCGTAATTGAAAAAAGTTAAGCAAATGTGCAGTTCTAACAAAACGAAATATCATATTATTCTATGTCGTCGTTACTAGGTTACGTTGTTGAATTTTGTTGAACTGTCAAATGTTGCCTATTAAAATGGCTCTACTATAGCTCCAATGCCCAATCTATACAAATTCGCACAAATACAATGGCTACTTCCTATTAATTCTCCTCCCATTTAGGGATTCTATATATTAATAGGTAGATCTACGTTGTTGATGGATAGATGGGTGAGTCAAGTGTCGCAATCAATCTGTATGTACCTACATCATTTGCCATAATATCTTGTTTGGATTTCCATAAATAATAAACTGTTGTGTGATGCATTTTACTCCTCAAATTACAAATAGTTAAATTATTTCCATCAAGACATATTTAAGTTTCTGATTAACTTAAGGCATTCTCAATACTCATCAATAAATAGACCGCTCACCGCTGACTGAAAAATAATATATACCATCCAATTTTGTACACAAGGATACAATATGAGTTAACAATTATGTTACATAGATGTCGACCAATTACTTTAGAGCATTTTATATCTATACAAACGCATATTACCATATACGAAATCATTGTATTGAAAGTGCAGCCTCCTGAAGCTCATTACAATGCAGCGCTAATCAGTCGCTCTGATTACACGGTAATACATTATTACCGTGGTAATACGATTGCGCGACCGCCGAAAATAATGCAAATGGCGCACGACACGCAACAATGGCAGTCATTATTTTATATTTACTTAGCGAAGTCATTGTAAGTGATTGTTCATGGGACTGGGATTTATGCGGCTTTTGTAAATCTTACTGAATTTTCTGCCATAATGTGAAGGCTATATGAATTACTGAACTAATAAATTACTAAAAAAATACTGAAACATTATCTTCTTAATATAAGGAGATCGAAACATAAATCATCACTTCATCACTTTTTTTTATTCAATTTACGTTTACGTTGCAGTTGGCAATGTATAATTATTGTATATGCTAAAAATTTTAACTTCAAAAGCTTCAAACTAACCACAACTAATTCGCTCTAGTATACATACCGCTATATTCTCATACCTATTGAAAACGTAAAAATGTATTGGGATTAACTAAATAGCCATGAGATGCAGTCTATTTACATTTGGCCGATATTATAAACGATAACAGCCACAATCTAGTGTTAAAAATATCATTGATTAATACGCCAAAGCTGTGGTTACATATACCACCGAACAATCGTTAAAATCGCATTATCCATTAACGAAAGTGATAATTCAACCAACACATAAACGGTCGATTCTTACAACATAAAGCCAACGCGTGAAAAACTATTAAATCGCAAATAATTTCGTTAATGTGCGTTTACGAGGTTTCAGTGGAGCTTTAATTGTATTTAATTATTAAAATGATAATGTTATATTAATTGTCCGGCGAACAGTAATTGATAATAATATGATACTATAGTTTACAGTGAGGTAACTTCTCTGTGTAATTAATTGGTTTAAGGTTTATTTCCTCCCTAACACACAAAGAATAAACTTTTATATGAAGCTCTGTTTTCTTAAGCTATTTATTATGTTGATGATTATGATGATATTTATTCTATTCTAATTAATATGTAAGATTGATAGTTTTCTATTATATTCCACAATTTTGTTCTTCATCTTTCCTTGCTGAAAGCGGAGTATTTAGTATATATGATAACACTATCGCGCAGTTCCCGAGATTAAGCTTGCTTATCCAAATACGTACGTTTTACAAAAGCTCTTCCAATTTGTTGACCTCTTTGCTTGCACCATAGCTCTATTTCCCGAAATCATTTCACATTAAACTATAACATGAAATAATTATTGTCTAAATAGCACCACGGCAGCTATGAAGAGCTGCAGAAGGACATCTTTTCGCTATCGCAAATGGGCGGCGGCTCGTACCCCATGCCGCAAGGGTTCTCCATGGGACACAGTGCCAATATGAGCGCGGTCGGCATGCGTCAGGATACTATGGGTAAGTTATAATGTTTTAGAGGTGATTAGTTTGTAATTCACAGGTGTGTAGGTACTGATATTGATGATTGGAAACTACATTTTACAAACTTTACATCAGTCATCGAATATTATATTCTTTGTATAAACTGGTACTTGTGGTACTTAAAGTAAATAAATTGTCACACTCTTCCTTGCTGCACGTAATGATGAACAAATTTGTTTATTAATAACATTTAATACAATCCTAATACATTTTCATACCATTTTATCGAATCGGATCGAATTTTGGAAGCTAGACAAAACAAATTAAGCAAGGTTTTTATTGCCTATATAATTATATTATCTTGTCAAATAAACTTACATTAGTTAAAAACTATCCGACTTATAAATGAAACAACAAACCTGATTCTAATTCAGATACAAATATTAAACTAAAAGTAAAAATTATCTTTTTAATTAACCAACTCAGCTTCCTTTAGAGTAGACAATTGATAAAATAACAATGTAATTGTTTTCAATATTTTTTAATAAACCCTAATTTCATATTCATCATGAAAAAACGTTTCCTTCAAAGACAATTAAAAGACTGAAATATACAAACTTATAATACGCTGTAATAAAATTAAAAAGCTAGCTGTTACA
>CAJQZN010038634.1:20379-42264 GCA_907164685.1 Colias eurytheme | reverse complement strand
TTATTAAAAAAAAATTATGAGGCGTGCACTTTTGGATTTTCCAAACTGTTTTTATCTGCGTTTCAATGGATGCATCACGATGAAAATTACGTCATTAAAATTTGGATTTTTTAATATCATAGCAACTAAATTATATTGTGTATCATCATTGATAAGTCCTAAAAAACACATTACTAAAACAAATCGAAGTATAATACGAAAGTAAAAATTGTTTATCTATGAATGAGAGTTGTTTTTAATTATTATTGTATAGACAAACGAAAATGCAAAAATAATAGTAGTCAACAAAAATGTCTCACCTATTAACTCTTATCAAGGGGCTATTTGCGTGGTTGGCAACACTGAACCGAGAATCAGCTGCGGCAACAATCAGTGTTAATAGAATGTCATTCATGTTAAATATATCCTTGCTGATAAAATTCACTATAGACAATTTCATCTGCAAAGCAAAAAAAACGTAATATTACATTTAGCTGATCTTTCCTTCAAATTGATTACAGATTAACACGAGCACTATGAATTTTATATTTAGTTATTGTCTCTCCAGCAAGGCGAAAGACGCGGGTCTATTCTTTAAAAATAATCTATAATATAAATCGAATACTAAACATTTTTTTTGATTGTAGTCTTCACTTTTTCAAGTGTTAGTAAACTTTTTTTTAATATTTATCATCAAAACTTTACTAAATCAAACCTTAACTTACTTCCTCCAGCTGGTTTGGGTTCAACTGATTCTTCTCAACAATCCTTTTATAAGATTTGACGCTCATACCTGGTGGCACTTGGAAATCACTCTCTCCTGCGTTGGGCAGAGCCCTTTTGAAAAAAATTGTCAAAACAATAAATATGCGTAACAAAAACAAGATGGAGTAACTATAGTATATATATACTGTACTGTGTATCTATAGTAATTTTCCGATTTTCAAAAATTCGCAACTCAAAAACTAAAAGTTTCCTCAAAGTGAAATTTCAGATTTAGGTTCCATAGGACAATAGCTAACCACCAAAAAATTTACGACTCTCAACTCCTTGCTCTATAATGTACAGTTTTACCCAAATTATTTATAAATTAGATTTGTATATATCCCACTTATTTTTTAATAGCTTTATGAATATTCAAATTACGATAATTTGCTACTACAAACAAAATTATAACATATACAAATTTCAATTTAAATTAAGTATGGATTCTGTAAATTTTTCAAATACTTATGAAAATTTTAAATAAGCTTAAAAAAGTAACACTACATAGATGGATGAAGATATATTATGTATGTTAGAACTTACCTGTATGGTAACAAAAGGACATCTGTTGCAAATTTAAGAATTAAAGTAGCGACCTTTGGTTTTGCTTTCAGATTAAGGTCTGATTCTTTTATATCAGCAAGCAGAGGGATGACCAACATCAATAATCTAAAAATATCAAATTATAGGCAATACTCAAAAACATCCTGCCTTCTGAGATACAGGTAATAACCTAGTTCAGAAGGCAGAGCTTTATTTTAATGGTAGTAAAGTTCAAAAAATAGTTTAAAGTAGGAACTAAGTACTAACATTGCAGTATTGTTTCAAGATTTTTTCACTGAATTATTTACTAGAAAATTAGTGTATAAAATGCTTTCCTTCAAATATAACAGATTCAGTTCATAGTTGATAATTGATTGCAGAAAAACTAATAATAAAACATGCACAGTATATTTTTATATCATACTAGCGGTCCGCCCCGGCTTCGCCCGTGGTACATGTTTACGTTTTCTCTACATAAGAACCATCCTCGTACTTCAAGGAATATAATAAAAAAAGAATTATCGAAATCGGTTCAGCCGTTCTCGAGTTATGCGCTTACCAACACATTTTGCGATTCATTTTTATTTATAAGAAGATAAGAAGATAACTATTATTAACCAATCTTTATAAACTTACTGATCTTGATGTCCTTGAGGTCTGTTCTCAATAGATTCCAGTAGCGAAGGAGCTAACTTCAGTTGCAGCTCTCGAGGCAATCTCGGAAATCCCATTGTTATATAAATGATAGAGAAATTCTACAATAAAATAATTATTTATTAATCAATGACCACAATGAGTATATTAAAAATTATTATACATAAGTACTCATTTATCCAGAGAATGATTACTATTATATATCAATTAAAGGCAATAACTATAAAATAAAATATAGACTCTCTTACTTGAATCATAGATTATTTTTCAGGCTAACTAGTTTTGAAGTTAGTTTGAAAAAAAATAATCCTGAGGATAATAGAATAAAAAAAGTAAAAGTACTTACAATAATAAAGCTGTTGGCAGTTGGGTCTCGATACAATTGCAATAAAGTTTCTACAGGTAACTTGACATCGGATCTGCACTTCACTCTTTTATTTACATGAACTAACAATTCCATCACTTTTGTGCGAACCTGGAAGATATTAAGTATTAAACTCTGTCGTCTTAAATACTACTTAACTCCATATGGTTGAACAGTAACAACAAGTAAGTAGAATTCCTCACATACCTGTTCAAAAGGTGACGATAACTTCAACATTACAGGTGGTAGGAATCGGTTAAGACAACTCTCCAACTGTTCATCAGTATCGGCATTTCCGAGACGGAGAAACACACGATCAAGAAGCACTAAAAGAGTGGAGATTATGTTTTATTAAACAGTCGGTTAAAGAATAGCTAGGTTACAAACGTATACATGTCTTTGTAAATTGTAGTCTACGTTACTTAACCATACAACTTACATAAATCATTAGAGCAATCATTGCTGCTCTCTGTAACTTCCATCTCAGACATTGTTTAGAGTATTTTTGAAGATCTTTCCAAACAATAAATACATTCGATTGTGTTTACTCGGAAAGACACAATGACATACAAAAATGCATATTTTGACATTAGTAAATTTGACAATTTAATTTTTTTTATTTGACAGTGTCAACTTCATTTTTGGTGTATAGCCGGGTAATTATCTGACCACTTTGAAAATACAGAGGTATATTTTTATTCGCTGTAGGAATTATGATTTTAAAGATTGATAAGGCACTTTTACCATGGCAAAACATATTTTCATTAACATAAGATTTTTTTACTTATACAACACACTGCTACCCTCAGCTATACATTATTCCTCTATGTGCTACCCGTTTACAGCTTATTATAAATAGTGAATCTCAAAATTCTAGTTGAATGACTCTTGAGGAAAATTAAAGTATCATTCAACAAGGCATTCGCATTTGAATAAAATAATATTCTATATATTTTTTATATGATAGCCATTTTATGATGGTTTTAAAATTATCGATCTAATGCACGCTCCAAATATACGAAAATCAGTGTAGATGAGGTGCGAAATAGATAGCCCGACTATCCTTTTAATACGTAACTACCTGTATCATACACACAATTTTTGACCAAATTTTACCGAAGTATTCAGAAATTTATGGAGTATCATATTTTTTTCTGACAATGGGCTCAGTGCGGTGATTTCTTAATTGTATCTAAAACACGTACAAGGGAGTTATCTCCCAAATATCCAGCAATGAATGTGCATGTGCATTGTGCAAACCTTGCAAACATTTTGCAAATAATCTACTAGGAGCAAATAGGAGTATGATATTATAATGTTGAATAATAAAACAAATGCTTTTGGAAAAAACAATTTTAATGATAATTATTTACCTCAATTGAGCTAAAAATAAAAATGTATTGAAACAAATATCTGTGGATAAAATAAACATGTATGAGTATGTATCACAAAAGTTATTTCGTTGGTATTATGAGAAATCAGTTTTTAAAATAATTACATAATAATTTGTTTTTTTTTTCAATAGCAATATGATTGCGTACTATATTAAAGAATCTATTACTAGTTTTTAAAAACTAACAACACAGCACTCTTTATTATACAAATGTTATGATGTTATATACTAAGGTCAAACGCCGTGATATCATAACGGAATGTTCGTTTTTCAGTGCCTCGTTTAATCTCCTTCAAATGTACAACTTTTGTATTATTCAGCTTTCGATATGCTTTATAACATGCCATCCATATCAAAAATCTTAACATGATTTTTGTTTATTCATAAACAATAAACCAACAACTCCAAAGAGTGTATTCAACAGTCATGGTTATTTGCTTTGCGTAAATTAACGGTCCAAATTTTATCGCCTCAATTCTCTAGTCCATACTTCATTATCCAAATATTCCCAGTATCAGCCTTCTAAATAGCATAATTTTGAAAAATGCAGTAGTTCGATGAACGCTGACCAACTTAATATCTATGACTATTCTATGCCATGAGCGAATATCATGACAAGGCCGGGCTCAACCATCATGTGTTCGTCGACATGTGTGTTATCACAGTGGAGCACCAATACTGCCTGCTTTCCAGGCACTCGCTTACATACATATTTTTCATACAATCTGTGAATAAAATATGTGTTGATTAGTATTACTTCAGCAATATCAAAAGAATTACCCTACCTAATAGTCTATGGTAAAGTGTCTAGACGTTACCATAGACTATTAGGTAGAGTAAAATAAGCATTGTACCTTCTATTATTTTGTCTAGTCTCTAGTGAGGAGAGGCCTGGTGGCCATCTTCTTTCATGGCAGTTTTCCATTAGATCATCTATTATGTGAGGGGGACATCCTGACTCAGATAAACTTCTCTTGATCATCATCTGTAGAAGTAATCATTGTTTTAGGACCCTTTTATTTGACATAAAAATGAATTCATACTACACCTAAAAAGTTAGTAAAACGACCAAAACATAAAGGTTTGTAAGATATTCAACCTTCGGTTAAAACTTATTCATTGTATATTTTATGAAACAAACACTTTGAAATGTGTTTTAAATTTTTTTATATGCAATACTATAATATAAAAAAAATATTTTCAGATAAGTTTTGACTTTTGATCAACAATTGAAAAATCCGCCCACAGCAGACACAAGTAAAGAAAATCCGACACCACAGCCCAGTTCAACACAGTAGCTATAAGGTCGCGTCATGTAAAAAGAACGCTGACGGTTAAGCTGCGGATTGGCGATTTATTGGTCTATTTGGTGTTATTATGTGGTATAAGAATAACAAATATGCAGTTGCGAAGCCACGACTCGAGAGCCTACTTCAAAAATAAAATAAGTAGCAAATAACTTTCGTGCTAAACTCAATACATGCCAAAACACACCCCATCACTTTCATCCAGCGTTCTTTTTACATGATTCGCGTTATACACATATTTCAGACTATTACCACCTGCAGGACGTCATCAGGTGTGGAGATCATACCGCCCCAGCGTGTGACTCTCGCGCGGGACAAAGAATTCGCCCAGCGTATAACTTCCTCTCGCTCCATTTGATCGGCGAGCGCTCGCATCGTTGGGTTGGAGACACGCATTGCTCGCATGAACTCCTGTTTATTTACAAATAAATAATAATATAGATATTTTGAGACATCCTTAAATAATAATGATAGCTTCAGTCTAGGACAAAGTTTAATAAAATTAAGAAATTAAATCAGTACGGAATGAATTATCATGTGTGAAATCAGTCATTTCGAATTATAATAAGAAGATCAGTTTATTCTAATAAAGTTTTGGTATAATAGTTGACCTCAGCCTGTACTGTAAGTGACTAAATAGAAAGTAAAGTTCTATTTTATTATCCTTACAATGAAACTATGTTATTTATTAAAGATATACCTTTAGCAAAGCTAATTCCCGCTTATGTTCATTGATAATAAGTCTCTGTTCAGCCAACTCTTGTTGGTACTCAGTCAATTTTCCTTGTTGTGTGGTTATAAGAGCTCGCAGCTCACGCACACAATTGTGGTCTGCTAACTCATCTTTGGGTATAACGAGACCACAGCCAGCTTCACAAGGCATTGGCCGCTTTGGATTGAATTCACCTAGGCAAGGAATTTTTGATCAAACATGGTATGTGTGTGCAATAAATGTTTTTAAAATTTGCTATTAATAATAATAATAAGTCTTTAATTATGAAACAGGGTATAAAAGACCTTATGCTTGTTTCGTTATGATTATGAGATTTGTATAAAGTTAAAAAAAAAGAATCACATGAAGTTTGCTTGATTAACCGACTAAATGTATAAATATTCAAAACTATTCTTATGAGAATGAAAATAAGGTATTTTGTATCACATTCAAAAACTGAAATCATTATCATTACATTATTATATCAAAGTAGTTCATACATTAAATGTTACACTTACATTCCACTAAGTGAGAAACAAGAGAATCCAGTTTTAAAACAGCATTGCAACCATGTGGTGCATTATCACAGCTTGTACATAATCTGTAATTCAAATATAAGTTGTTTATTATTTATTACATTAATTATAGTTTTTAGTAAATAATTCATGAGCCCCAAAAGTTATAAATATGTAAAATATAGTAACAGGTACAATGGTCCTTATTTTTATTAAAATGGGAAAACCAAATTATCAAATTAGATTCCTTAATATTATATTAGGGGACATGCATTTTTAAATTAATATACATCCATTCATAATGAAAACCTCTAAGGAAATCCTGCATTTCTTGTTTACAAAAACATTAAACTCACTGCCCTAGATTCGAATATAATTTCGTAACTGCAATACCTTGAAAGTAGGTTACGTAGGATTCTTGGAACTGGTCTTAGTTGACTTGCTGTGACTGCCTGCCGGTCTACTGGGCAAGTTGGCTGGAGACTTATCCACTCAGTTATGCAGGCACGACAGAACGCATGTTCACAAGCAGGTGCCTTAAACAGTTGTTTAAAATTATTTATCGAAACTTTTATAAGTTTATCAACACTAACTTGACAGTTTATTTTGTTCATGAAATACCTGTAATGGATCTTCTAGAACCCCTGAACAAATGGGACAAATAAGTTCTTCGTCAACGTCACCTTGAAATCTTTTGATTTCAAAGCCCATCCTTATATCCAATGGATGTCATGAATCATCCACGCTATAATTTTCTTGACTGTTTTAAAATATTCACAAACAAACACCAAATAATTCAGACTCTATCTATGGATTTGTTTCCGCTAAATCCAAGTGAACATCATTCATCAACAAAAAATAATACAAATAGCACACAAAATGCACTTCACACTTGCAACTGATAGTGATGTGAAATCGAGAGTTGCATATTCTTTCCATTTTGATAGCAACTGGCAACTTTTAGGTTTAACCAGTAAAAAATCATAAACGGAATACAAAATATTCACAAAAATACGTACGATCTACAAAATCCAAATCTGTGTATCTAATTCTTTTGTTATACATATTTTAGAATAATGACATGGTTATTAAATTAACTATCGTGCTAATTTATGAATTATGATACGATATTATCGATTTCGATAGACCGATGGAATAAAAAACATACTCTACGTCTCCAGACATCACTATAGTGTCAGCAATCGGCATTCAGTGGAATGACGTATGTCGTTTGTCGTATCTGTCTGCCAATCTGCCATTCTATTAAATTTTCTTTTCAATCACTATCTTTTCGCTTATAAAATATAAAATGGATAAGGCCATGTACAAGTATTAACATTATTGTTTATTGTTTTTTTATGTTGTGTTAATGTTTCGAAGTAATAAGCAAAAATGAGTGTGTTCAAATCTGCAATGGGGTACTTCAGCTCTGGAAGTGCCAACGGGGGCAGTGATAATGATTTTGTTGGTCAATTTGTCGAAATCGGAAACATGAAACTTAGGGTCAAAAAAGTTATAGCAGAGGGTAAGTCATTTATCAATCTTAATATAGCTTTTATATTTGGAATATATTTTTATTCATGTTCTAATCGAGACGCTCAAGATGTACATTAGGGGGCGGCGGGTTCATTGTCTAACAAAAAACATTCCAACGAAATTGCTTTGATGTTGTTATATCATTCATGTAGGTATATTTTTCTCTATAAGTTCTTACACCAATGTTCTTTGGTCTGACACATAAGATGTACATTTTTCTACCCTACTGATTTAAAATGACACAATTTACTTTATACAGTCTAGTAACTAGACTCTAGTTAATAGGTACATAAAAAATATAAATTTGTGGTTTTAGAATACACTAAATAATATTTTAGAAAATATGATTATATTAAAATTATAGTTGAAAAGCATTTGAAAGTACCATATTGTTAAATTATAATTATGACTAATTTATATTCATTCCTTAATTCATAATACTTTCACATCCTAATGGATTTTGTAAAAAAGAGTTAAGCATACATAAATAGCACTTGGAAGGTTTCCAATCACTTTTTATTGATTGAAATAAATATATATTGTATAGGGTTTAAACTAATATACAATGAAGAATTTAATCAATTTACTCTTATTCAAATTCAAGTCATAATAATAATCATCTATATTTATATTTGTCTGTGTATATTTTGTATTGTAATTACTCAGGCCCCGGAATCACAGACACAATAGATAATCTATTGTGTCGTGGACCGATCGGGCCGTTCGGGGCTCAATGGGTTAATATGAACTCATATTGGAACATTACAAAATGGGTCACATGAATTACACAATTAAATTTTTCATGGTACAAACTATCATCCCCTATTCTATCACTTTGGGGGTAGAATTTATCAAAGTATTTTCTTAGTGGATGCCTACATCATAGAAGCTATCTGCATACCAATTTCATCCCATGTGGCTTTGTGTTGATTTATCTATCTGTCTTTCACTTTTGAATATTTTTGTAAAAAGTAATCGTATAATTATTATGCTTTCAACCATCCCTTAGGTTAAGGGTAAGTTGATGAATTAAATAAAAAATAATTATCCTCGCCTCCTGATTAATTTTTTTTTATATGCGCAGAAAATGCAGGGTCATATCCAGCCTTGACATTTATTCTGTTTTTTTTTTATTTTTTTTTTATACAGCATTTCAGCTGGAATAAAAGGTTGATAACAGAAAAGTTTAAAGGCTCTGTTGATCATGCAACAACTTTTATTTTACTTTGCATATTATAATATACAGAATATTTAAAACTAATTGTGTGGTAATTATTAAATATTTACCTTTGAAGATCATTAAATACTCAGTTAATTATTAAGTATGATGATATTGAATTATTAAAAGTCAATTATAGATGTAGTTTGTTAATTATCCAAACTAGAAGTACTTATTAAAAAAAAAATCTGTAAAATACTTCACCAGAGTATTGGCGATTGATGATAATCTGTGACTGAGATTTAGTATATTTTTTAAACAAAATTGTATCTTATTATATTAGAAAAATGATAAGTGCATTATAAAGGATGCAATGCTACATTTATAGAATGACAATATTTGTTACTCCGCTGCAATACACTGATTGTAAATAGTGATAAAATTGTGTACATGTGTTTTATTAATAGCACTCATTTATATGCAATAGGACCACTATTTTCAGTAATTGAGGTGAAGCTTTTAGCAGTATCAGGCTGTTTGTAATAAACAGTAATTATAATTTCTCGCTTTCTTGCAGGTGGTTTCGCATTTGTATTTGTAGCACAAGATGTCGCATCTGGAACGGAATATGCCTTAAAAAGGCTAATGGCAGCTGATGAGCAGGCTAATAAAAATATTATACAAGAAATTAGTTTACTAAAGAAGCTCTCCGGACACCCGAATATAATTAAATATATTGCTGCCTCTTTTATTGATAAAACGAAAACAACTCATGGGATGAGTGAATATCTGTTGCTAACAGACTTATGTAGTGGAGGCAGTCTTATGGAGGCTTTACAGAATAGAGGGCAGGCGTTCCCGTTGCCGACAATAGTGAGAGTGTTCTATCAAGCTTGTAAGGCTGTGCAACACATGCACGTCCAAGTGCCGCCGATAGCTCACCGTGATCTCAAATTAGAAAATTTTCTAATATCAAACGAAGGTAGATTATTGTACATTTTTTGTTCACGCTAATTTAGAATAGTTTATACCATGTGTGCGCAAAACTCGAGAACGGCTGAACAGATTTCGTTTATTCTTTTTTTGTAATGTTCCTTGAAGTACGAAGATAGTATGATATGAATGGAGAAAACGAAAACATGTACCACGGGCGCAGCCGGGCCTGACCGCTAGTAGTTAATAATTTATACTTTAATAATGTAACTAATTTCCTCAAAGCAAGTGGGTGAAATATAATTTTCTCCGAGGCCTCTATTATAAAACTTATATTTGAAGAGTTGTAAAATATATTACGATCTGTATAATTGCGGGATTGGATTCGACGCAATTTGACGCAATAGTCTGGGTCACTACTCATTGCGCCAATCAGTCGCCAATATTGTTATTAAATATATCAAGTATTATTGTTGCTTTTGGAATGTTTGGTTCATGAAAATGTTGATTAAAATTTTGCTTTAATTTGGAAATCAAATCGTTTTTTTTATTCTCCTAGGTAACTATGCTACCTAGGATCGTAAAAAAATACGATTTTATTTCTGTTATCACTTATCACTATCAGTTATCACTTATGATGCATAGAATTGTTTAAATAGAGCTTTGGTAAAAGCTTTGTTTGATCTAAGAGAAAGAAAAATTCACTTCTAATGATATACATTCGTCCTTATATGCTGAGGATGTCATTTTTAATGAGCAATGTTTTAGGTACAATAAAATTATGTGATTTTGGTTCTGCAACAACTGAGGTATATACTCCCAACCCCTCATGGAGTGCAAACCAAAGGAACATGCTAGAAGAAAATGTAAGTGGGAAACATTATACTTTTTATTTTACTGTGTAAATAAATTTATGCTCATAACTACTTTCTTGAGTAAATTGTAATATATAAAACAGAATACTGTTAGTAATACAGAATGTTTATGTAAAAATAGATTAATTATACTATCATTTGTTGCAATTAAAGATATTATTCATTAGAATGTACATTTCTTATGCATTAGTTGCTACTAGCGACTTGCTAGTCTAACAAATTGTTTTTTACTTACGACATAATGAACGGTAAATTGTTTTTTTTTCCATAATGCACAAACACCTTTGTGGACGTTACTCACAAAGCACCTACTTAAATATTTTGCCAATTATGTATATTCCTTGGAATAGGGGGGGAGATAACTGGCGTAATTTGAGCAGAGTTCCAATCTCCGAGTCGTGGGCAAATTTCAAATTGAAAATAATATTTGGATCACAGCATTCCTGCGCAAGAAATTGTGAAACGTCCCACTTTTTTAACCGCGTTAAACCGAGAGGTGCTGGGTTCGACCCCAGTCCGAAAAAAATCGGGCTGGAAACAGAATCAATGAAATTGATGTATGCATGTTGCATCTGCCCCTTACCCCACTAGAGGACACACGACTTAATTTAGATAACAGGATCTAACTTAGGATACTTAATACTGATTCAGAATACAACATTCTTTCGACAGTAGAAATGACTGTGCTAAAGTTTCTATATGTTTGGTTTGCTATCAAGCAGTTGTCAAAATGATCAGAAGACTGCTTAAAAGATCACGACTTGACTTTGCTCAACTGCTATATGTCTTTGAATATCCCCAAAATAAGAAGTATTCAGATAAAATGTTAATAATAATTAATCAATCACATTCAATAGAGACCGTGACTTTTGCTTAGCTCTTCGTTTTCCGACCATTGTCTTAAACTTACCTTGACTCTTAAGGCTTATACTAACGACACAATTATCATATTCGACATATTATTATACAAAATCCTCCACTGCGTCTGCTGTCCGCGAAAAAAACTTCAAAGACTACTGCACCAATTTTCATTATTTTTTAACATCTGGAATCGATATCGTACTACTTATGGAAGGTTTTAGTGTATCATTAATTAAAAAAGGGCTAGTTTAAATTAAATTCCTTTTCACATTTCAGTTGGCCCAATTCACAACGCCGATGTACAGAGCGCCAGAGATGTTGGACACATGGGACAATAGAAAGATAGATCATGCGGTCGATATCTGGGCGCTCGGGTGTATTCTGTACACTTTGTGTTACATGCAGCACCCGTTCGAGGACTCTGCCAAATTAGCTATACTGAACGGCAATTACACTTTGAACCCCAATGATCAACGCTACAAATGTTTCCATGAAATAATAAGTAAGTGCTTCGGTGATTTAGATTGATGATGGTTACTGTTCGATTGGGATGTTGTTTTAGATTTTTTTTTACGAAATTTGACAGTTATTACATATTTAAATTCAATCTTAATTATGATTTTAAATTTTTTTTTTCGGTTTAAAATAAATCTATTGATATTTTATGTGGTTTCCGTTCCGTAATTTTTTCAATAGCTTAACTACCCTCAAGTCACATAAAAAAAAATTAAAAAAAAAATGCAAAACATTATTTACTTAGATGTGAAACCTCTCACTAAAACCTCGTATTATTTGTTGTTAGGTGGTTGTCTGACAGTGAACCCCGAGATGCGGATGTCGATCAGCGGCGTGCTGGAGCGGCTGGCGGCCATAGCGGAGACACAAAACGTCAATATGAAGCAACCACTCAAATTTGAGCGTAAAAAAGTTGAACAATCTGTGGCCACTAGCTCGCCAGGTAATAAGAAGTCAAGTAAATATTACACTACCATATCTTAAACACGCGACGCGCTACCAATCGCGAACGAAATAATGCGTTTTTTGTTTTTCATTTTATCGCGGTCGATTCGTTCATAAACGGCGGTTTATTATTTTGCATTTATCGAGCTAAAAATGGTCAAGTATTTTTTGACTTTTTACACTCAAATTTATTTTTTCAATTTCGTTTTGTTTCAATTGAATAGTTTCATAGAGGTTTATTTGACGGTAAATTATTGTGAGATGTCTTTACATTCCAATGTTTTTTCGACAAAACAAAACATCGCCAAAGGTAAGAATAATGACATTGTTCGTCGAACGAAAAAAAGGTAGTATAGCATTTATTTGACTTTTACATATTTTTTTACATTTTAAATGTGTTTAAATTAGCTACCATATTATATAATTTTTTCAATAACATTACTATGTAGGTATAGTTTATAAACAATTGTCACAAGTGCAATATAAGGCTAAAATAATCATTATTATAATTATATTGGTATAAATGAGCTTTAAATAATAAAAAATGTATTTTTCAAAATATATTTATAGCTCGATTACCATATTTAACTTATAATGCAGTCTTAAATACGAATTTCATGCTGGGATTATAGCAAGTTAAATGGATATAAATTAGATAAAATCTTTTAAAATTTACTTATTATACTAATACAAAATATATTTTAATATTTTGAACACATCGCACTTTCCAAAGCTTTGTACATTCCTGCGTATAGTTAATTCCCAAAAGCCATTGAATTATAAATATGGCTATAATATTATACGTATAATTATAAAACCTATTTTTATAATATAAGACATTGTTTCTACTTAGAAAGTCATTACGTGCCTAGACATAATAATGCATTCCATCATTTAATTTGATTCTAATATATAATTTCCATAGGGATAGAGTAACACTTTTCTATTATTAAACATAATTATTTATTATATTTGTATATAAATCATACTAGTCACAATATTAGTTTTTATTACCATTTTTACTTGTAAAGATAGAGCAATAAATACGGCCTGATTTATACGGATTTATTCGAGAAGGGACATAAATTTCATTTTCCATTTACCATTCGACCTGGCAGATTTCCAAACAAACAGTTTTAGATAGAGCACGTAAAATATAAACACTATCATAATTTTTAGATGAAATGCCGGAAAAAATGTCTTTTGATGAGTTAGTGACGTCATAATGTCCATATCTAAAACTCAAACTCAAACTCAAACATTCATTTATTCAATTAGACTACTATTTAGTAGCACTTTCGAATCGTCATTACATAGTATTTTAACATTTACCACCGATTCGGAAAGCAGTATCTATGGAGAAGAATCGGCAAGAAACTCCATAGTTGCTCTTTTAAATAATGTCAATAAATTTACATAATATGTAACTTATATCTACCTAACTACATAATATGCCAAAGAACTGTCCTGTGGTTTTTACGCGACAACCCTCCATGGGTCTTTATCGTCCATATATTCCTGAATACTGTAGTACGCTCTCTGAACTAGTACATTTTTTATGTAAGTTTTAAATTTAGTACTACTAAACTCTTTAATATTATGAGGAATTCTATTGTATAAGCGTATACCTTGACCCATAAATGAATTTTTAACTTTAGCTAATCGGAAAAATGGCATTTCAATTCTATTCTTGTTCCTTGTGCCATAATCGTGTCTATCTCCTACTCTTGTGTGTAAGTCAGAGCTTTTGTGTACATGCAAAATATTATTAAATATATACTGTGATGGTACAGTAAGGATACCAGTATTCTTAAAATGATCTCTTAGTGAGTCCCGAGCACGTAAATTATATATAGAGCGAATGGCTCTTTTCTGTAAGATAAATATAGTTTCTATATCTGCAGCCCTGCCCCACAGTAGAATTCCATAGGACATAATGCTATGAAAGTAGCTGAAATAAACCAATCTGGCCGTATCTTCATCGGTGAGATGCCTTATTTTTCGGACTGCATATGCAGCAGAACTGAGCTTACCTGCAGCGGTGTTGACATGGACTCCCCACTGTAGTTTCTCGTCCAATGTTAACCCTAGAAATACAGTAGACTCAGTAGGATGCAATACCTCCCCGTTCAAGGTAATATCTCTGTTCAACTTTTTTACATTAGGAAGTAAAAATTCAACACAAGTGGTTTTTTTGGCATTTAATAATAAATTATTGGCAGTAAACCATTCAGATATGTGTAAATGTAATTAAGTCCACTAATGACCTATATTTGGTTTCGGCTCGTATCTTCACCCACTTGCACATCATGTCATCACATCATAGTACCCGAAAATAACGTTACATCTCCTAGTTACACCCGCTACGGTTTTTTTCCCGAAAAGTGTTTTTTTTTTTTTAATCTTTTCATCTATGTATAGAATTTCATGTGAATCCGTCCAGCGCTCAAAGCGTAAGAACGGTACATACTAGTAGACTATACATATAGTAGGATCTTAATCGTGCCTTATATCTGTTTTAGTAATACTACGTCTACTCTCAACGAATAATTCTGTATATTAGAAATCGATGTCTAAATACTATTAGAATTTTAAGTTGCTTAACTAAAATTTTACATTATTAACGAATATTGGCCTAAATTGGAACCTAATATACTAATATTGTGACCGTGGTATGGTTATTAACATCGTGATTTTAAATTATTTAACATTTGGTTACCTATTATTATAAGAAATTTGCAATTCGCACTAACATACGGTGGCTTGATAAAATCGCACCAAAAAATTTATATGTATACTTTCGGTGTTATGTATAGAATAAACACCAGTGTCTTAACCAAATTTTGGACAATATAAATACGTAATTTGGTACAAGCGTTCGCAATTAGGTGGAGACAAATTATGTTAATGCTAAAGCTCTGCTTCCATAAAAAATGTGGGCAGAAATATAATATAATGAAGAAAATATTATTCTTTGTCTATGTTCTTTGGCAGATTACAATAAACATAGCTTGATCTTTAACATTAACATAATATGTAAAAAATATAATCACAAACAATAATGTCACTTCATCCCATGCGAGCGGTCATATAGTCATGAACAATGTTCTATTTCATATATTTTATTTAATCACATATTGTGTTTAAAGAGAAATAAATGAAAATGTTGTAATCATTAGCTTTGTTTTTTATTTTAAACATAAATACTTCATAGCAGGAATACTTACAAGTGATTGGGCGGTTCACGAGGATGAGGGTAAAATATATCAGTTTATGTTTATCAATAACACTTTCTTAATTGTATTACTAACGCTTGATGGCTAGATTCATTATATAAAGCAGATAGAATCGTTATATGTATTTCTCAAGAAATTACAAGCATTGATAGTAAAACCTTTACAGGAACAATGCTTTGGTTTTAAGTGTTAAGTGTCATTGTTTTTGCAATATTTCACTATGATAGTGCTATTGTTATTGGTAATAACTTCTGTTCATGTATGTATGTCGTAAGTTAACTTTTAGTTCTGTTTTCACATTATAAATTTATTTCATATAAACATACTATGTTAATATATTATGACTTGGTATAATATAATTTTTTAGACACTAGGTCATTTAATAATTGTAACCAACTTTAATATAATTCATTTAAAATTGTAATAAAAAATTAGTATAAGTTTATTAAGGGCAAGGAAATATATGTACCTTATGACATACAAACATTTCGCTAAGGGCAACTCTATTAACATAACCTAAGCAGTAAGCATGGGTTGACTAATATATGCACTTCACTTTACTACGCTAGTAAACTTAATATCTAAGAAACGATAAAACATGTGTTTTTTTTCTTAAAAAGTACACGATTGCAGTATTTACCATTATTTTTAGTACCAGAGTAATCTAAGAGCACAAAAAAAATAACTCAATTAGATTTCATAATTATATTCATCACATGGTTAACAAAGTGTATCTATTTTGGAGATAAAATTTACTGTGCTTTCTGCATTTCACTGTTTGGTGTTTTTAAAAGTTGTTAGCGTTAGCTTCACAGTAGGTACAGCACTCTTTAACCGACTTCAAAAAAAAGGAGGAGGTTATCAATTCGGCCGGTATGTTTTTTTTTTTTTTTTATGTATGTACACCGATTACTCCGTGGTTTCTGAACCGATTTACGTGATTCTTTTTTTGTTCGATGCGGGATGGTGTCGAATTGGTCCCATAAAAATTTAATTGGGATAGGCCCAGTAGTTTTTATTTTATGAGCATTTTTGTCTGTATTTGTAAATGTTGCAAGTGCAAGTTTGAAGTCGGTTGTTTTTAACGCAGTTATTCTTTATTTCGCAGTATAAAAATCTATTAAAATCATAATAGATCACCAAAATTAAGTGTTACAAGTAGGTGTATAATAATATTATCTTCTTTAATTATTATTAGTTGTTATACTAAAGCATAAGTTCGTAAGGAAACTTATAAAATTGTTTTTCCCTGCCCTCTTGCTTGCATTGTACCGATTTCCTTAAATATATATTACTAGCGGTCCGCCCCGGCTTCGCCCGTGGTACATATTTACGTTTTCTCTACATAAGAACCATCCTCGTACTTCAAGGAATATAATAAAAAAAGAATTATCGAAATCGGTTCAGCCGTTCTCGAGTTATGCGCTTACCAACACATTTTGCGATTCATTTTTATATATAAGATTATAAAGGAATGTATTTTTCATCAAAGAAATAGAGAAATAAGTTTTGCAAGCTAGAGACAATCATTAGATATTTCCGACAACTATCTGAATTGTAAATGATATTTGAACACCAGAAACTCTAGTGTAAGCTTCTTGTTTATCGATTTTTATAGAATATACTAAATATTAAAAAAAATATGAAAATAACCTATTCTCAACTCTATGTTTTTTAAATTAGAAGCTATTTTTACTCTTCAAACCTCGTATAATAATTTTTATTTTACCTCCTTTGCATGTATCTCTTAGTGTCAGCTTCTTCTGTTTTGTTAGAGATAAGCTCATTTATTGCATGTTTGTGTCTGCCTGCTTATCAAAAAGTCTCGAAATCAAATTTTCCTTTATATAAACGGCAACATTTATGTACAGCCTCCGCAATAACTATATGAAGACATGTACATTTGCAAGAAATTTTGTTACAAAGGTTTACAGATGTTAATACAAGACATATAAAGAGTTATGTGGTATCAAATTATTATTATGTTGTAATTTAGGCTATTGACGAGACTTTTTGATCGTGCGTCACGATACTGTATCCATATGTATCACGTTTTCTTTTCATTTTAGGTGTTTTCAACTTTTTCGGGTGCCCGATTGCTTTCTCGTTTAAATGACCTCGTCTACGCATGCGTCCCGCGCCGCTCGCACTTGACCGCTTGCTAGATTACGGACATGCTCGCAATGATGAGTATTGTTTTCATTTATTCGTATTTTTTATAGTTTTGATTGTTTTTTAGAGCAAATATTGTTGAGAAATACACGTAGTGTAAAGAAATTTTAATTGAGCATTGAATATCCACACCATCAAAATATATAGGTATATTGAAATCTGAAATTGCAAAAGAAGCAAGCATTGGTGAGGTTTCTCAACTATATTTGCTGAAACATATGAGCAATGTGCAATGATCTAGTAGGTAGCTAAATTGCTCAACTATTTTTAAATGAACCTTTAATCGCGTATAATAAAAGCTTAAAAATACATTTAAAAGATCGCTTAAATCAGTTTTTGAATAATAAATAATACTTGCTTTTTACTATGACTATATTATTTTGACCAATAACATGAGTATGTGTAGTTACCTATTTAGACATTTGAAGCTTTTTCATTTAAAAGTATTTTTATTTCACTTAATATAATTTTACTGTTTTTATTAATTTGTTAGCTAAATGTATAAGTAATATATTTGTAATATTGACGAAAATACTATTTTCTTATTGTGAAGTGCTAACGTTTGTTTGGTACTTCTTAATATTTTTAAATTAATGGAAACGCAAAGCTCAAATGACATTAAATTCATTATAATTTAATAGAGGAATAATAATAAGACAATAATGTTAATCATTCCAACTTAAGTATTATATGATATGAAAGAATAACATGTAAGTCGAACAGTATTGTAACTTTGTTGTTTTAAAATAGAAAAATTTCCAAAAAATTTCAATATATATCATGTATATTATTTTGTTTTCATTTTTTTTAATAAGGAATTTAATTGAGTGATTATTTTTCGTGCTGTGAATTAATCGTGTGTTGTTTTTTGTTTATCTTTTTATTAGAAATTAAGTGAATACATATTTTTATGCAAGATTATTTTGGAAATATAGGTGCTAAGTGTAAAGCACCACAGAAAAATCTTTTGTGTTTTTCTATTACAAATGCCTTTAAAAATATTTTAATTAATTTTAACATTACATAGTAGACCTTTTGGTGAAGTAAATTTGTCTGGAAAGTTAAATTGCAAAATGTATCAAAGTGGGTTTAATTTTTTTTTAAATGTCCAAATAATTTAATTTTTCAATCAATATCCTTGTATTTTACCATTAATTTCTACAGTTACTTAATAATAATATTGTACACATGTACAATAGAGTGTTACCATCGTGTGATCATTCCATATAGTTTATAATTTTTATTATTTTATTAACGAATAAGATAAAGTATAGAATAGGATTTCCAACATCACATATTATTTATCGTATATAGGGTGTCCCACTGTTGGTATACTAAGCTCAAAGGAGGTTATAGTTTTGCATACGCTGAGTTCGTTAAAAATACTTATAAAATTCCAGACGCATTTTTTTTTTCAAATAGATGAATTCTTAAAACTCTTTGTGTACACCCATAACAAGCAACCCGCCTAACTTTGCCACCCGCACGTGAGCTATCGTTTTAGATTATGTTTTCATAGACAAAATGCTCATATTAGCGAAGCGCTATATGCCGGCTGTGCGAAGCTAGAGAAGAAAACATGGATTTTCAGAAAAAAATTAGATAGATATATTTTTGATAGATAGATTTATTTTTGACGTAATTTTGTTTAAGTATTTTTTTCGTGATCAGTGTATGCAAAACTACAAGTTCTTTCGCGCTTAGTATACCAATAGTGGGACACCCTGTATAACGTCTTTATAATTTTGTGTTTATACATATTATAACATTCACGAGCCTGACTTTAATAGAACGTTTTATTGAACGTCACGGGACTAGGACATATTCCTTTTTAATTTTAATTTATTAATAAAAGCACTGAATTTGTATTATTACTAATATACTTTTTTATATGTGCTTATTCGTTTCTTAGGCAGCTGTTATTCTTGGAATTATTCTTATTAAAAGAGATTTTCATTCCATTATTACATATTTTAGTTTCATAGTATGATACAATAATAAATTTCATACATTTGTGATAGTAATTTAAATGACGTGAAACTAATTAATATGCTCTAATCGCAGAGACTATGTATCATGTTTCTGATTTAATGTAAAACTATGGGAGTTTTAAGCTATTGCATAGCTTCTATCGCGGGCCTTGAGCGCGGTGACCGAATCCAGAAATTTAGTAACGAAAATCCTCACGCTTTCCACTTCGACGGGCGCGGAGGTGTGGCTTGAAGGTGTAGCATGCAATAGCTTTACCGCGGCAGTCCCCGAGTGCCACACGTCTTTTTTTTAATATTCTATACATTAAACATTTCGAGTATGATTGGATTGTTTGCTCACAATTTACTCTTTATTATAAAACATGATAAATTGTCTAAAATAATTAGATCTTTGAAGTTAGAGGACTGAAAAATAATAATTATGTACCTATTATATTTTACAATACATTTATTTTCAATAAATATTGTATACTTAGATGCGAAAAACCGTTGTATCGCTCAAAATTTGAAATTTTCGTGCAAATAACTTAACATTTGCAATAATATAACTTATGATTCTCTAATATAAAATATTTATTTAAAATTTACATTTTGTTACGTAGTTGATAGATGAGCAATATTTTTGTTACTATTAGTAATATAAGTGATTTGAACTTTGTAAAGTATTTAAATTATCAATAAACATGTAAAATAATGACATAGTTTTATTGGATGTAGTTTTAAGACATAAATATAAGTTTATGCAACTATATTCAGGTGCCAATTCAATTACACACATTGTAATCGCAGCTGTAATTCGTCCTGTTAAAAGAGGTTTCCCTATTAGTTCATTACAAAAAATGTATCCTTGATTTTTTTTTATCTGTACCGATCTCAATTTTTGTATACTTTTCAACATGTACTTAATTTTCTGAGTTGCATTACAAACTTAACACTAACCCACTTTATTCTTTTATTGTACCTAATTGATAATGATTAAACAAATACACCAGAAAATGTTGTTCCCGACTACAAAAATACATTTTGTCAGCATAAATAGGTACACCTACATTTGACATCATGAATAGATACTTACAACATATTTATCATTACACGTTTTTATGAGACAAACAATTACAAATTTAACGAAATTTCTCATGTAATTTATACGCAATACTACTTCACACAATCTATTAGAACGCGTCTCCTAAAAGTCAGTCAAAATCAATCCCAAGAGGGCGTTTATTATTCTTAAACTAAATTAAATGTCGTTTGCCACTTCCAACACAACATACTACTGTCGCAAATTATATTTACTATTGACAGATCAAGGACTAGTACACATACGACTTTATTGGTTTTAACTCGGACAACCCACGAACCTGATGATTGTTAACAATGTAGACCCACCACTATAAAGCCTCGTATTCATGGTAAACATTTGTTAACTTTGTTTAAATATTGACACTCCGAGAACTGAGAACAACATTTTTCACGTGAACAGATTTCAACATGCATTATTAACTCTGCAACACACAGTGGTTCCAGTAACATGATCAAAGAAACTCTGTAATCTATAAATCTACATGTGAAGGACATGTATATTCAACTCACAGCTAAACCAATGTTTACCAATGTTTTATGAATATGAGGCTCTATCTCTATAAAGACAAGCCATGACTCCAATAATTGTAACTCTACAAACACAAACCATAACTAATAGAAGTATATTCTTGTTTGATTTTACGCGAGTATTACTCACTCGTATAAAACAACATAACATCTTAGTCTCCCCGTGACCACGCTCGCTGCAAAGTGTGCGAAACTTTGGGATAATAATATAATCAATAATGAATCCGTTAAAATCTTTAATTCACTACTAATACTGTTCACCTCCATTCCAGGCGTAAAAGACAACGGCCCAACAATCCCCGAAGTGTCCCGCCCCCCG
>CAJQZN010038634.1:0-15379 GCA_907164685.1 Colias eurytheme | reverse complement strand
TGCTAGTAATAGCGTACCACGCGCGTTTTTATTTTTTTACCGCTTTTCTAACGTACGTCTATATTGTATATAAAACTCAAAAGTGACTGATATAGTGATCTATTAACGCACAGCCCAAACCACTGGACGTATCGGGCTGAAATTTGGCATGCAGGTAGATGTTAGGACGTAGGCATCCGCTAAGAAAGGATTTCCCGAAATTCTTGCGGGAACGGGGAAAAACGGGGATGCACGTACAAAGTCGTGGGTGGAAGCTAGTTTTATTATAAGTTTGCTTCCATCATCGCAGGTAACTCTCCCGCTAGACTCGACAGTAACCGGCGACGTGCTAGTAGTAGCGTACCACGCGCGCCAGCAGCTCGGCCGCCTGCAGCGCGTGCCGATGCTCGCGGTGTCTTTCCACACTGGCTTCCTGGCGTACGACCAACACGCCATCAAGTTCACCAGGCGAGTGTGACAAACATACACTCAACTCAAACTCAAACATTTTTTATAAAATATAAAAAAAGTGTACACGTAAGAAGTGAAACTTCTTTATGACCTTATATTTTTACAAAAAATAATTTACTATATGCAACTTTACAGAAATGCGTCGAATCACGCGTGGTAGGGATAAGAACAAGATGGCGCGTAACGGAGAAATGTCACACTAAATTTTTTTCCAACCCCGATAAAGAAGTTTCACTTCAATTATCAATTAGACTTCTTTTAGAAGCACTTTCGAATCGTTATTACATATTTTTAAAATTTACGTAACGTAGTCTTCATACTACCACAATATACAGATACAACCAGTAGGGAAGCTTCATACAACACGTTCGAAATGACTTACGCACACAAGCAAGCGTCTTTACGAGAATCGAAGATTACTGAAGTAATAAGGCGTTTGTAATGTCTTATCAATTAGACGTTTTCTATTTCACTAATTTTGGAAAGAAAATATTTCAATCATATCACACTGTATGTTCACGACCCACTTAGCAATTTATTAAAAGAAAAAACAAATTCAGAATAAATATTAAATAACATAGACAATACAAAAATAAAAAATTGTTGCTCTCAGATTTCGTTGCACGTGTGCCCAGCAATTCTACAATACAAAAATTTAAAAACACATTAACCCAAATTATATCAAGCACCATACTCACACAAACAAACAAACTTACAGATCAGAAATAGACGGTATAGACGAGACATCACCGATGAACGAGCACTTTTCATCAAACGTGTCAGTGGTGATAAGCCTCGTGGTGCAGAACGGGGAACGGCGCAAACCGCGCAGAGATGTATGGGAGGAGGACCATTCCTTTGCTATACGGACACCTGATGTTCTGTTCTCTACTACATTGGAGAGAGATGAAACGGTGGATAACTTTGGTAAGTGCTTTTAAGTGAAATTACAGTTTTATCTGTGCCGTTTTGAAATTGTAAATTGTCTTTAATTATAGTGTATTCTGGCAAACGTCAAATACGTTTGCCATTTTGTACTTAAAGACAAGGTGACTAAGAAATTCTTAAATCATGAAATAATATTTTGCTGTCTTTATCGACACAATTGGGTCGGTATTGTAGTTGTTCTTACTGTCTCAATTCGAAACCTTGAAAAATCGTGCAAGTGATTGAAAAGTGAATTATTGATTTCGAGTTTATTGTCATGTTATTTCATACAATGCATTATAATGATAAATTGAATAAATTTTTTAAAATAGATCTAGCAGTTTTTGAGTCGTAACAAATCTTCACATAAAACTACATATTTATATCTATACTATAGATTCAAGTTTTATGTGGCAAAATATATATACCTATATGTATATTACGTAAAATAAGAATAAGTAGACCTTACGGGTATTGACATAAATTAAATTGACATGTATTATGCAGCTAATCTCCGAAGGAACCCGCCCCCAGTTCCACCAACAAGTATGTCAATGCAATAGGCATTTTAGTGTGCATGTGTGGTTTAAAACTTCATTGGCAGTTTCTATATAATTTTACATTTAATTTCATGCACAAATTAAGTTCAAATGTTTTAGCTCCATGAAGCACAACTTATGATTTTTAAAACATTACTAATTATTCATTTTTCTTTCTCCTTGTATTTTATATCTAGACATAGAGTATCATGCGCGCAAATGCTTTTCTGGGAAAAAAATCATGCTTTCACATCTTTAGTAAAAAATAATTTCAAATTGATGTGCTTTACATTTTATAATTAAGAATAATTTAGTCACAATATTTAGATTCTTGACGATACTCAAAAAGACAAAACTTTAAGAAAATGTCCTAAAGAACCAATATAAATTGACCACATTAGTAAAATTCTTGATTTCTTTCGTAAAATAAGATATGAAACAAGTATCTGCAAATCAATTAAAACACAAATATATGACCACCTAACTTATATATTTTTAACTCCCAGTAACAGCAGATTATCCGCCACGCGAAGAAAAACGTCCCCACCGTCCAGCCCCACCGTCCCCACAGCGTCCTCCACCACCCAAAGTATCCACAATTCCTACCAATCCCACTCTTTCTGCCAATCCCACTCTTTCCGCTAATCCCACAGTTTCTACCAATCCCACTATTCCTACTGACACGACGGATACAGCAGACTTCCTGAACCTCAGCAAACCGCAAGAGGAAGCAAAGCCCAAACTGAAGAGCGAAGACTCGTTCGACTTCTTTGGCATGATGGAGAAACCGGCGGATGAATCGTTTGGCGACTTCCTGAGCAAGAAAGTTGAGGATAATCCAGCGGTAAGTTTTGACTGAATAAAGTTATGTTTGCTCCATGAAATAAAGTGTGTCATTAAAATTAGTTGCCAAAGATAAGTTTGAGTGAATCCTTTATTATTTTCTGATTAATACTGCACACTTTATGTATGAAATACATTTTCTAACTTGCACAGCTACCATCTATGTTACTACATTCCAATAAAGCAATTTGTTTAATAATCGTTTTCGTTTTAACTTTTTAGCCATTCTCTGAGAACATATTCGGCGACCTCCCACCGCCTCCCACAGCAGCCGCAGCTAACTCCAGCGATATTAATTTCGACCCGTTTGGGTTAAATGACCCTCTGCCTAAACAGGAACCATTGTTGACACCTCAGTTGATTAAAGAGGAAGGTGAGTTCAAAAAACAAGATTTAAATTGAGGAAATAATTATGATTTGTTATATCTTTTTCTATTAAGTTTCGCACTTGAATGTGATGCTCCATTGCATTGTTGAATTGAAACATATACAAATTTTGATTAAAATAAATTGTGCAGCAAAAAACTTAGTATTGGAAACTCAATTTAACTTGACCAAATCCTTTAATTCTACATAAGATGATCAATTTTTTTGTTTTTCCTAGATAATTTGTGCTTAGGAATTATTGTTTTGTTACACAGGTCGATCACAAAGCGTACCACTCGAAAAAGCACAAGCGCGTCAGGATCCATTCGCGGATCTTGGTTCATTGGGAACTGGATTGAATACTGGCTCAAACTCCAGCAACATTGGCCAAAATATTGGCCAAAACGTTGGCCAAGCAACAAATGTACCTCTCACTTCGGCCAATGTGATCCCCACTGTGCCGCCAAGTAACGCGAGTGTTGGTGCGTTTGCGGCCAATGTTGGCGCCACACCGATTACTACGCCAAGAGCTTCCCCAGCACATACACCTTCGCATAGAGCGCAAACACCACAACAACCTGATTATAGGTAAGATGATTCGGACCATAATATAATAATACCATTCATATCGGTTGTAATAAGAATGTCTGACTCTAAATACGAAGATCTGTTTTATAGGAAACGTGCCATAAATTGTATAGACAAGAAAAATTGCATTAACGCCTTTAAAAAAAAGTTAAGTAATCAAATTCGGGCGTTTTGAAACCTTACATTATTCCTATCTAATACATCGATGCTAATACTATCACGTATTAGCAGAATTTTTTTTTCTAGTATGTATTCCCTATAGTTTTAATATGGCTCCATTTATGCAACTTTATAATTATAAGCTTCAATTTGATTAATGACGTCACAATATTTCAATTCTTTTAGCCGCAGCCATTTCGACCCTCCAAAAGCACCAAGCGAGGAGAAAGTCAAGAAGCCAATGGACGTGTTCGGTGATCTCCTCGGTAGTCAAGGTTACGACTTTGCGAAGCGCGAAACTGGGCCGAAGACCATGAACGCTATGAGGAAGGAAGAGATGGTTAAAGAAATGGACCCGGATAAACTGAAGATTCATGACTGGGTAAGTTTTGTTCTTCACTATATAGGCTGATATAGAACATAATTGTTCTGCATTTAGTTGTAGTTTAGTTATTTTCGTAAATTTTTTTCGAAATATTGATTTTTTTCGTCAAGTTTATTGCATACTGCGTACGCATGGCCGATATCAGTGATGTTGTGTATTTTTCAATATCATTTTTTTGAGTAAGTTCGGTTCATATTAAACGGACCAATTTTTACACACACATAACGATTATTGACATTCCAATTCATAAGGGAAAATTTCCACTATAAGAGAAACCGTAAGAGGAAGTGATTAGCCACTTTCTCTTACGGAGACTAGTCTTTTAAACGTGTCATCAACATCGCGTCGCCGCGCCGCTCTTACTATGAATAAAGATTACATACAATTATTTTGAACCTTGAAGACATATGGATAAGGTTCAAAGTCATTTGTAAAGTTTTGCCTGAAAAAGCCACTGCTGTGCGGCTCTTTTAGTGGTCCGCATTAGATAGCGTAGTATATAAAAAAATTGGTTGTCTGTAAAGTCGGTTTACTGACGATAGTTGAATGTGACAACGGCCTATTGTGCTTCTTTGTCGCTCGTTCCGCGCTCTGGCTCGCACTTCAAGCCTTACATGGAACGCCTCAGAGCGAGGAAACGCCGCATGAGGCATGTTTTTTCGTACGTGCAGCCGGCTATCGAATTATAAGACCTTGTCACGTCAATAACACGTTACAATGTTCTTCAGACGGAGGGCAAGAAAGCAAACATCCGTGCGTTACTATGCTCGCTGCACACAGTTGTATGGGCGGAGTGTCGCTGGGCGCGCTGCGACATGGCGCAGCTGGTGTCGCCGCAGGACGTCAAGCGGAACTACCGCCGCGCCTGCCTCGCCGTGCATCCCGACAAGGTTAGGCAAATAAAATAAAGAAATGTGTGACACGCACAGGTGTCAGAAGTGAAACTTTGGCAAGATTAAAAAATACTAAAATCGTCGCGTTACTTCATGACGTGACGGTATTGCCTTGAAATTTTACTCTAAAGAAGTTTCTATGGAATGGTTCGTATGGAACTTTAAAAGGGATTTTTTTATGACATCGTCTCAAACTTTTTCGTCTGCGTGTTGCATATAGCGACACAGTCAGCCGCGGCGTTGGGATATATCGAATAGCGCTCGTCAGAGCAGCCGAAGCCAATATGGCCGCCACTATAATGTGAAAAAAGTTTCACTTTTACGGTGGTTTCATAAAAACACACGATACTTCTTTTTGTGAAGAATGCATTTTATCTTTTTTGTATTTGCAAAACGTTTGTATTCAATTTTTATGTAAGAATAGTAAAGTACATAAATTGTATTTTGAACCCTTCTCTTAGATTTACCATTTGCAAGAATTTCTTTGTAATTTGACTTTTTTCTTTTCAGCAAATGGGCACACCAAACGAGAACATAGCTAAAATGATATTCATGGAGCTTAATAACGCATGGAGCGAATTCGAGAATGACGCTAAGCAACAAAACTTATTCCAATCTTAAAACTTCTTCAAAAGGTATCGAAATGATTTTGGGCGTAACTTCCAGATCTTTCGATACAAAAATATTTCGTTATATTTTATACCACGTACATTATTTATACCACGGAAATTATATTCTTTAGTTCTTAAAAAGTGCTCGACTGATGCATTCTTATATTTTTTATGTTGGTTAAATAAAATTTAATACTCTTTCAAATCGGCGTTCTTACGATGTAAGAAGCTAGCATCGAAGACAAAACAACTCAATTTAGTTATCAACTTCGTATTTTCTTTTTAGAGAGTACTTACATTTTTACTTAATCATAAATGACGGTAGTCGAAGATAGTTCACAAAGTTATTATTTATTGAACATGAAAATAAATATCAGTATCGTAAAATGCCTTTTAGTTTATTTCAATGTGTTGAAGATGTGCTTTAATAGCGTATGAATACAGAATTATCTCATTTTTATAAAGTACCCTCTTTTAAGTTTTTTTTTATGATCAACATTTCGTAAATCTTTATTTGTGGCAGTTAAAAGATTAATGCTTAGAATAATTTTTGCTAGACGAATAAATAATATACTCAACATTAATAGATTTTAATACGTAATTATGAAATAGTTGAAATAATATGATCGATAGGCAAACGTCCCAGAATTTAAACAAAGTATTGTATATAACGTTGATTCGCTTTTCAATTAATTAAATTAAATCTATAAATAGAAAAAAAATCTAGCATTCATAATTTTATTTCATTTAGCAAAGTATTAAAAATTATAATGCGAAAATTCTTGATAATAATTTCACGAACACGTTTATGTATAGTTAGGTAAATATAGCTTTGAATTTCTTACATATATTTTGCGGGGATAAAATTCTATGTATTTTTTAAATTAGTTTAAAATTTTATAATTCCTCTAGACAAAGTCTGAACTGGTACTTATGTAAAATATTAAGTAACTTAAATGTTATAGTCGTGTTTTTTCTTGTATTCGAAATTCGTTTATTAGATAGAGTAGATCGTTATAAATACAAGTACATATTAAAAATAATTTTTTCTCACGTATAGCGTATGTTGTAGAAGTTATATTTTCTCATTGTTAGTGTTAAGTGCGCGTGATGGAATAAGTATTATGTTAATCCAAATAATAAAATGGTGAACAGTTTTGGTGGTTGAAAATATTTAAACGTCATTGAGCTTATAGTGGGAGAATTTTATACATTCCGTTGTCTCGTCCTTATATGAATATAATTTGTCGATATTTCAAGCTTATTAGATATAACCCGAGTATAACGAAAATAAAATGTAAAAGATAAAATGTATATTTTGAAAGGCGAAATTGTTGCATTTACGATACCTAATGCAATTTATTAATATTTATTTCTTACAGTCCGCTTAATGAAACCAGTGCAATTGTTCCTAGCGTAGTATTCTTATAGATGCTTGTGATGGCCTACAATGTGTAATTATATATCAAGGTGTAAGGCCGCGGACACACGTGACGTGTATCCAATCTGTGTATAATTTGCTTGAATCGAGTATATAAAACAAAGTTGTTCGAAAATAAAATGGCAAACATATTTTATTGTTTTATTGAAGATCCCATTCTCTTGTTCTTTATGTTAATAGCTCTATCGACTAAATAAAAATAAAATGTCAAAAAGATATACATTTTTGTTTGCCTTTGTCAAATAATATTGTGGAAAAGAAACACTGGGTTCCAAGTCTGTTAACTTAAAATGGCTTCAGTTGTGTCTCAATTGGTTTGCTTCATACTTGACAGAATTGGTAGCCTGGAAAATGTTGATCTATTGCATCGCACATCGAAGCGCAACCGAATTGCCATTGTAATTTTTGCTATTGCGCTCTTTAATCGTGTTATAATTGTATCTCGGTGATGCAACGAATGGTAATGGTAGTCATTAGTATAAAATATATTTACACAATGTGTACTAGATATTTTAAGACGAAAAGGGAAAAATAATAAAAGAATCATTATTTGAAAAATATTATATTCTTAAAGCTCTAAATTATAATCTACGTCAGCTCTCCTCGACTTTAACGTCTAAACACCCATATTTTTCTAGAAGCTCCTGTTTCTTTCTTCTAAGAAGCGCTTCTTCTACGTCCTTCTGTGACGGCACTGCAACATGTGACACTGGCTTTTCTGAATCACTGTCATCTTCTATTCGCTTATCTTCGGGCTAGAAATAAAAATAATGTTAATAAAAAAATTGGTTGTTTGTAAAGTAGGTTTACGATCGAGATGATTACGTGATAACGTCTTATTGGTGGCAGCGCTCGAGATGAGACGGGAGATCGGTCCGTCTCTCTCTCGTTTATACCTGTGATTGCGCTCGTGAGGTTTTGGTGTGACACAAGTTTCTGAACATGTCACCCGACTAAAACGATTTTAAAAACGTTATCACGTTAAAAACATCAAATACATATTTTACTATCGGAGTAAAAAGAATGATAAAATTTGTAGCTGAATTATTTCTTACATCTTCAGGATATATATTCTCTTCCTCTGGTACATCCTGCTCTTTGTTTTCTTCCTTATTTCGTTTCCATTCGTCCACTGCTCGTGCTATGGCTAGAAATTATAAAGGCAAAGTTAATATCATGTTCATGCTTTAGATTTTGGATGAAAATCACTATTTAAAGTAAGTACATCCTAGAAATTCTAGTGTTATATACTGCAGCAGACAATACGAACATACCCTCTTTTTCAGCAATTTGCTCTAAAGGTATCAAAAGACCATCTTCATCGTCTCGATACCCGTAGTAATCCGCGTCCACGTCTCGCATCAAGTCCGCGCGAGTTCTGCGCGGAGGCGGCGGTGGTTCTTGTTCGAATAGCTCACGGACACCTGGGAAAAATTAGGCTTTAATGTGTCCTATAAAGGGCATGGAAATTTAAAATTCAACACTACTACGTTCTCTTCGAGTGGAATTATTACAACGCGACGAAGGCACACCTGTGTAAACGGATTATGTTTCTCTTTGGGTATGTTAGACGATCGGTCCTTTAAAGCATGCTTTTATATTATATCTCTATCCAAATAGTGGTAGTATTAAATTTATTATTAAAAAAAAATAGGAAACAGAAAAGTAAATATTTCCCAATCGTTGATCGTTCTTACCTGGTAGATCTTTTGCAGCACCAAAATATTTATAACCTCTATTCCCTGGAACTTCTTTCCCATCCTGGTCCAACATCTTTGGTCCCACGCGCGCATGGTCCGGCCCTCCGAGGGATTTGATCTGCACCTCCCAGTGACGTTTCTCCCTCATCAATTTGTTTATTTCATCGTTGAGATCCCGTATTCGAAACTCACCTAAACCAGCTGAAAGTTGGATAATAATGATTGATGGATTAGTTAGTTATAGTTCTTAATTGTATGTTGAAAATTGCAGATTAACTAAGTAGAAAATAAAACATGTGACTTAAAAATGTATAAGTTTTAATATTTCTGTATGTGGTTTTATCAACGAAAATGGCAAATTGATAATTCAATTTATGTTTTGCTTTTTTTGGATTTCTTTGTAGATTTGCGTTTGCTCTTCTTCGTTAGATCTGTTTTACTCTTTCCCTTTTTCTTCTTTCCCTTCTTCACGCTTGATTTCGAAGCCTTGGACTTAATTTCATTTGTGCTACATTGTTGAGATATATTATTGTTAACTTGCTGCTGCTGAGGAATCTTCGGTGTGACGAGCTCAATTTCGAGATCTGTTTTTTTGTCTTTTGTTTCTAGTTTCTTTCCAATTTTAAGAATGAACACATCCTTTTGCGGATGTAACTGCTTTGCCATATCAACTGGCACTGAACAATTTGTTGGTGTGACATTAATCACTTTTCTATCTCTGCTGTCGTATCTTCTGTCCGATGTTTTATGAGTATACATTAAGTTAGAAGTATATGTGTTTGAAGTCTTATCTCTCGGCAATTGAAACTGTATTTGGTCGCCTGTATTGTATGGTGTTTCTTCACAGGAACACAGCTCTTGTATTCTTTCGTATTTACCATTTCTCTCAACTCTCGTGCTTTTCGGTACTCTGATCCTTAATTCGTTTGCATTAACTTTTGAGAATATTTCGTCATAGTTGTTAGTACTACCTAAAATCAATTATGATATTTAATTAAAATAGTAAATGTCTCCCACATTTTTTTTTAATTTATATTAATGTACTTACCCTGATCATATTGGTACATGTTATTATTTTGCACAACATATCCTCTATTAGATGCCTGTCCACTTGATAGCTGAGACACCGGACTCCCTGCTCGTCTTGAGGACATAGTGTGCATGCTACGTTGTACTTCTCTCTTTGTGAGAACATCTTCGTCTAAAAGAACCTTGCCCTGACAATCCATTTCTACATTCTGACATGAATACATTGCCATTCCGTTGTCTTCTTTTTTAAGATAAGAAGTTTCGTGAGATTTCGTTGAAGCACTGAATGCTGTAGTGATTTCTTTACCAAGAAATGACATTCGCGTTGTAATTTCGATCATACCTATAGAATCACAATGGTCACTGTCTCCGCAGCATAAATGAAACAATTGTTTTGTAAGTGGTGTTGATGTCGTACATATTATATTGTCTTGTGGTTGCTCTTCTGTCCATTTTTTACATAATTCTTCCCTTAAACTCACGAAATCTTTGGTGTAATCCATATTTGTTTCAGCAATTTTTGTAACGCAGCTAGAGCAGGGAGGTTGTTTCGTAAGTTGTAAATGTATAATGAAGTCTTTTATGCAACATATTTTATCGTAGGTCATAGCGAAAAGAATAGATTTTCCAACATTT
Organism: Colias eurytheme; assembly: GCA_907164685.1. NCBI lineage: Eukaryota > Metazoa > Arthropoda > Insecta > Lepidoptera > Pieridae > Colias > Colias eurytheme. The sequence goes on along the minus strand of CAJQZN010038634.1, from coordinate 4,812 downwards.
AAATTATTGAAATCTACAATTTTGCCATACGAAGAATCGTACAGCACTATGGGCTGTTTTCCTAGAAATGTGGCAGATATAACAAGATTATTGTAATCCAATTCGAAACAATCACACTTCATGTGTATTTTGTTTATAATAAGTTCAATTAGAAATAAATGATATGGAAAGTTAACGTTTTCGCTAGCATCAACTGAAAGTTCTTTCTTTGTTTTAATGATATCATCACTTAAACTTTTTATCGACTCTCTAAGTGCGTTGGCTTCACTGGTTAATTTTCTGCTCATGCTGGCAATTTTGTTAATATTGCTCAGCACAGGTATTTGGGAACCTTGTGGGTTTTCCGAAAGCTTAGAATTCAATAAATCATCCATATTTTGTTCGTTTTCGGTTAAGAGATTGAGTTGTTCCTTGACTGATTGCGATTTCAGGCTTATACTTCGAGGACTCTCCGGACTTGATTTCCTACGACTTCCTTCACTTTTTAACGATATACGGGGTGAGTTTCGGTTTGAAGGAGGTGGACTTGGGGATTTCTTAACAGGGCTTATTGGCATTATTAACGGAGATGGCGGGGGACTGGATTGCAGGAATACTTGATCTTCAACGGTCGGCGACACGTCCAATATAGTCAGGTTTTGCGATTTTACACTTGTCTCGTGTTGCGATTTTATACTGGCTTCACGCGGACTAGCTATCACGGGAGATGGTGTTTTAAATACTTCGGTACTAGGTTGGTCCATGTTTGTAATAAATACTTAATTGGAAAAATTACATAATTTTGAATTGAATGTGATATGAAATGTTACAAAATAATGGCATGGCCCTATGGTTTTTATTTAGAACACTAAAGTTAAACATAAGAATGAAGCTTATTTTATTAATGTACAGTAGAATCCTTTTATTATGACTCTGTTTATATTGACCAACCGCTTATTATGACGTATTACACAGCAAAGTTTTCATATAAAATTCTTAATTAAAGTCAGTAAAAATGACTTAGTTTATAGTGACATGTCGTTTATTGTGACCAATTTTTGATGAATTGTCCGGTTATACTGACCGAAATGAATTCTAACACTTTCAACACTTTTCAGTTTGGGAAAATTATGTGATATCCGACAACACTTTTTTTTGTTTGTTTTCAGTCTCAATGTGTAGGCATCTCTATTTTGTTTCTCTGTATTAAATACTAACAAAAACAGGAGATTGTTTATTTTATACAAAATGCTTTGTATGACGTCCGTTTATTATGACGTGTTTGATATTTCCCTTCAATGTCATTATAAACGGATTCCACTGTACCTACAAACAATATATTTGAATCAGTTATGTAAATAAAATAAAAATGCTTACCATTTTGTATTTGCGCTACTTTCTTTGCAATTTCTCTCACAATCTGTAATCTCCATTTTTCTGCCTGTGGAAGGTCATTGCACTCTGAAGCAAGGTATGGTCTGCGCTCCCTCTGACCGCCAGCTTCTTGCACTTGTGCTGCCCGCCATCGGGCTAATGTGGTCCTATATTATTATTATGAGTTAGTGGAACTTGAACATGTGATTGTTACCGTAGTAACATTTCATTTTTGGTAATTATAATAGTTATTGGTTGGATTGAATGAAAAATGTACCTCTAGTATTGATTAAATCATAGATCTAGTTAATATTATGTTTTTGAGTAAAATTAAGAACTTAAATTCACAAAATGAATAAGCTTTTATCAAATTCAATATGTTTAATTGTTTTGGGTGTATCTTTCAGGAAGCTATATTAAATATGATTTTATATTTAGGTATGCTTTGGTTAGGTACTTAAAATAAAACATATAGGTATATCCTTGATAGCTTAACACGTTCGCGGACAGTACTGGTTTACAGGTTGCAGCTACTGAGACACTACTTTTTTTCATACATTGCCCAGGGGCGTAGTGTTACAACACATGGTTAAAAAACCATATGATATGACAGAACGGATATAGGCGTAAACGTCGTAAGTACTCAGCGTCAGATCCATAGTCACCATCATCAGCAAATGGGTATGGACTCGATTCAGGGGTAGACGCTGCATCAAACAGGTCTTGAAGACGTTTTTGTTCTTTTTCGAACGAGTCTCGAGACGCCATTTGCAAAAATATTCGTTACAAATTTAGTTCAACAAAATCGTGTTCATAACAAACAATAGCAACATAAATATGTTGTTTACATAAGCAACTAGACTTGAATTAGTACATCCAGTATGAGTAAAACAATTAAATTACGTTGGAAACAAAATACTCAATTTCTAAACAACAATTCACACGCGGCACGCGGGATCACCGCAGCGGCGCAGTACTCGACTAACCGTATGCAAACATGACGCCCACGGGCGTAGTGTGCGCGGGGAGAGGGGTAAAAAAATATGAATGTATGCGTGGAAGTACCTTCCTTTGACGAATTTTTGTAAATAATGCAGTGACAGTACAAAAGTCGTAATTATACCTGTGATGACAGTACAACATGCCGTTCTTTATGATAGTATGAAAAATCGCTCGTCGTTTGGCGTACTGATTTTATGCAAGTAAAAACTGATACGTCGACAGACGTACTGTCGTATCACTTTTAGCTGTCTAGACGCCGGTGGTCGTTACTGTCCGCGAACGTGTTAAACAAAATAAAGATCTTTTACTCACATAGCCTTCTCTGCGTTCCTTGCCTAAAAAAATAAAAATATATTCATCGAACCATTTTAAAAACGTGACAAAAATAAAAATTCATTATCATTTAATAATAAAACAACTAACTTAACTGTATTTTTTACATAATAACCTTTTATCAATATACAAGGCAAAGCTACAAAATGTACAAAACAGAGAATAGTAAAGCTAGAACAACTTACCATCTTAATTCGTTACTACAGTCTTATTCAAAGATATTTGGGGTTCATTAATTATTAGTTATACGGAATTATACTGAACACCTTTAAATTTAAAAAAACTATGCAGTAAACAACGATTAAGTATACACTTTACACATGAGTACATGACACACATGACAGATCACTCATTATCCACACCAAGAGAGTAGTATATTCTTTGATCCACACTAATGTCAGTTCACAGTTGTCTTTTTGAGAAATAATCAATGTCATCCATATGATATCTCATGCTAACAGCCAGTTGCAGAAAAGATCTTTAACTTTTAAAGCTGTCATTAAATGCTAATCTTCCATTAACTTGTTGCAGAAAGCAACATTAGATTCGATTTTAATGGTTCTTTAGTTTTAATTAATGGAAGTGTCAAACGAGCCAATCTGTCACATTTTTAGTTGCACAAAGCGCCATTAGCGCTTAAAGAACCTTTAAGTTGACATTTCGGGCGTTAAATTTTAATGGGTCATCAAACGTCCATTAGCGCAACATTAATATTGCAGTTCGTGGCTAGTTCAGTTGTGTTATTTGCGAATTTTCAGTTTTTATTTAAAAAGCAGTGGTATAAAGTAAAAAAATTACTTCAACATGTCTTTGTCGAGCCTGTCATCATTGTCTGAGTGTCATATTCCCCGTTTTCCAATTTGAGATTACAGCACTAGAGCGCATTATGCGGCATAATGCTTAACGTTGAATGTTCCAACTACAGCAACGCTTCGCACAATCGAGCACTAGAAAAAGTAATGCGCGTGAATTGATGCGTGCAATCGATTTATCGTTAGTAATTATTTATTTATTTATTTATTTATTTATAATACTTCATTGTACAAACATGAATGGACAAAGCAGAAAAAAAAGAACAAAATTACAAAGGCATCATTTGTACAAAAGGCGGCCTTATTGCTGAACAGCAATCTCTACCAGGCAACCTGGTAGGAAAGGAAATGTAAGAAGGTCGTGGGATAGCGCAAAATAAATGACTATAATATTATTAATTGTTAATTGTTGGAAAAAAAATTAAAGCTTTCGTTTCATTGTAGTTTTTTCGAAATAATCGAAGTTAATTCAAATTGTGTTAAAAGTATGGATGAAGGTACAAACATTGAAAAAAATGTTAATGAAATAATCAAAATCCAAATTACTTAAAATAACCGTAAATATTTTTCAACCAATTATTATGTATACCACTTTATTTACACATTAATGAGGTTATTGCTAACTCTATGAATTTTTTTTTTACACACTGAACTTTAGCGCAACGCTGATGGTGCGTTTCACGTTCCAATTAAGCATCAGCATAATTCGGCATTGTGCGGCACTGAGTCACATTATGCTCTGTAATTGGAAAACAGCCATTAATACCTTTGTACACAGAACTTTCGACATGGCAAAATTCAGTTATTATAATATGGTATAATGATATATGGTATGGAATAGTAAAAAAACAAACTTTGTTTTTACTGTTCTGTGTAAAGATACAAAGGAGACTTTCGTCACAGAATACTTAATATGTCAGCAATCCAATCGTTCTTGAGATAGAATCTCAATAAACAGGGCAATGTAGCAATATATGCAAGATTCTCTTCCTTATTCTCTTGTATTATTTCATGACTATCTATGACCAAGATAAAAAACCCGTTATAAATTGCGCTAAACCAAGAAGCTTATATGTTGTTGCCTGAATGTTTTTTACCCCTTTCACACCAACTTGCCCAAGTTAGGTGTGAAAGGGATAAAAAAACATACAGGCGTCATTCAAGGTCATATTTTCTTGTTACAAGTTAATGTTCATACATGGTTCATACTGAAATCTCCAGTGTATTAGTATATATAAGCTTCATGCGCTAAACACTTAGGCTAAACACGTATAGACTACAGGCCCGTGTTGAAAAAATTATGGGTCATTTG
>CAJQZN010038633.1:101490-125739 GCA_907164685.1 Colias eurytheme | reverse complement strand
CTATCTTTATAAAAGATTAAGGCAGGAACACATGATATCTTTATTTTATAGCAATATATTTATAGAAAGTATAAGGAACATTATTAGTTATTTGCGTGTTTACAATTTGTAAAGCTTATTTTATGTTGATATTTTGGACTTTCATTTATCTAAAAATAAACAAAGTTCGTAGTTTTTCCCTTTTAGCGCCATTTGGAGAATGAAATGTTAATAATTCATGCCTCCATAGCTCAATACATATTAAAAATTTATCATCCATACATCTTTTCTGAGTACCTTCTTTGTTGAACAAAAATATAGTTAAAAAATGTAAGTTTAAAATTCACTGCCAATTTAATTTGTCAGGAATTAAATAATCACTTATTGTTATATTATCGTTTAAAACTGTTACTTGAACCACCTGTGCATTTTTAAAGTATTTGTTATTTTACATAGGTAGAAACAGAATCTCTGTATCTTACTTCCATTATATTTGATGTACCTATAAAGCTGAGTCGTGAAGTCAAAAATAAATATTTTTTGAAGTGAAACTTGACGTCATGGAGTAAGATATACAGGGTGTCCCACTGTTGGTATACTAAGCTAAAAGGAGGTTTTGCATACGCTGAGTGATTCCAGACGCAGTTTTTTTTTCAAATAGATGAATTCTTTAAACTCTATGTGTACATGTACAACCATAACAAGCAACCCGCCCAGCTTTGCTACCAGCACGTGACCTATCGTTTAAGATTATGTTTTCATAGACAAAATGCTCACATTAGTGAAGCGGTATATGCCGGGTGCGCGAAGATAGAGAAGAAAACATGGATCTCAGGAAAAATTTAAAAAAATTTTTTTGATGTAATTTTGTTGTTTAAGTATTTTTTACGTGATCACTTTATGCAAAACTAGGGATGTAACGATACCGATACCGATACCGATATATCGGCCGATATAATCGGCAAGCCGATATATCGGTATCGCCGATAATAAAACAACCGATACCGATATCAAACAATTCAAAAAACCGCGCCCAATGAACGATGCGGGAGGCCGCCCGCGCGTGCGCACTTTGTTTTCTAAAAAAACTACCAATAGTAAACTTTTATTAGGTACTGATTGTATGTGTATTACTTAAAGTTTAACTGACTTTGTAAAATAATAATACTAAAATAAATGGTTTTGTTGTTTTTTGATTTGGCATTTTTATTTAAAAGAATACGATTAACAGTTGAGTCTCTGTTAAATATTGGTAACTTTTTATGCATAATTCACTATTTATTTTTCTACCAAGCCATCGATATCGGTATCGGTATCGGTATCGCCGATACATTACTACAAATATCGGTATCGGTATCGTATCGGCAAAATCATGTATCGTTACATCCCTATGCAAAACTACAATTCCCTTCGCGCTTAGTATACCGATAGTGGGACACCCTGTATATTTTTAATTTGCCAAAGAAGTTTCACTCCTGACACATGTGCTCGGCACATGCGCTTTATTCTTATATTATAGGATGTTTATTTCCATCAACAGTTTTATGTAATCTGTAAGTACGCACAGGAATCCATCTATGATGCATGTAATGTATGCAACTTCATTACCATAGGTTTGAAACCAGAGTCACGTCCCGAGATTCCTTTTTGTTTTACATTTCACTCTGACTTGTCTGGATGTAGTGTTTGATTTATTTGTAAGTACATACATAATATTATTATAAATGTGTTTTTCTGTTGTAGGGACGTATTTGTGACTTATTTAGTAACAGCTTCCATTAATATACGTACAAGTACCTATCTAAAGTAGAGTAACATTTATTTATTTTTTATTTAGAGACAGTTAGTTACCTAACATGTGAAATTTTCTGTATTTATTAATTTCACGAATAAGTAACTCGAATTCTACGTTTAAAACAGTTTTTTACAAAATACAATGCATTTATTTTCAAATTAATAAATGCTAATACTTATATTCCATTTAAAATGTTTCGTTCATCTTCACGAAATTCCACAAACATAAGGCTTAGTCCACATAATGGTATTTACTATTTACAAATTTCTTTGCACACAGTGTGTCCACAGCTTTACGCGGTTGTTGACACCAGTCCGTTATCAATCAAGTTAGACGGAGCTGATAACAGATGCACCTGTGTACTACGCAAGATCAGTACTGGTCTGGTCTTGTTTATTTAATAATTAACATAGTTTAAAGATACTTAAAAACACGTTGAAACAAATTATTGTTGTGTCACCGATTGATAAGTGTACAAAGTTTGAATTAAATCCGTTTAAATTGGGTCAAAATGGAATCTAAATGAGTTGGTTACATACGAACATACAGGTGAAGCTAATTATAGCGTGTTAAAAAGAAAGACTCAAGAATTTATCCTGCATTGGCTGTGCCCCGTGGTTTTACCCGCATTGCTCCGCTCGTATTGGTCTAAGCGTGATGATATATAGCCTTCCTTGATAAATGGGCTATCCAACACCGAAATAATTTTTCAAATCGGACCAGTAGTTCTTTAGATTAGCGCGTTCAAACTAACAAACTCTTCAGCTTTATAGAATTAAGTATAGATTTTATTCTGTTTGTAGCGTTTATAATGAGTAACGGTTTTGATATGTGATACTTGAATTTACGATTCACGACAGTTGATACGTTCTGTTAGAATAACAATCATTCTGTAAAATCGATATGGTTTGCCTTTGCATTAATTTTTTTTATCATATTATAGTTATAAATACCTGGACAACCCGGACAGAAATGGTAAAGATTTAAGGTATATATTTCGTATGGTAAAGGCTTTTTTTTAATCCGACGAGTATTTCATTGATGCAATGATATTCAATGTTTGTGGCAGGTAGATTAGCTGTGCCCGTAGTTTTACCCGCAGTGCTCCGTTCCTGTTGGTCTTTTGTATATATTCCCTCGATAAATGGTCTATCTATCACCGAAAGAGTTTTTCAAATCAGACCAGTAGTTCCTGAGATTAACGCGTACAAACAAACAAACAACAAAATATCCTGTACTTTTGAAAATAAAAACTTGTATTTAATTAGTTTAGTTTACAAGACTATAAATTCCCACTTCCTCTTACGCAACGAGTGAATGATATTCGGCTCGTTATCTACAAATTAGCTTGATAGCCGCTGCATAGAGGGTTTATCAATGAAATTGTCCTATCAATTACTTTCCTTGTAATAAAAAGTTCATTAACCCCTTCATTAACTTTTGGGTATCTGTTCTGTGATAAGGGAATTAGTATTTATTTAATGTAGTATTTATTTGAGTGGCTTCTTTACGTAGTGGTTACAGAAATTAGATACCTATTTGTGGGATTTTTCATATAAAAAGTCACAATTTTCAGGTTATGTTCGCAGCTTTGTGCTCTACATTGCATTGGGTTAATGTTTGATGCTTATTACCTATTTAATATTTATACTTATTGTTCTACATACATTTAAATAATCTAATAGTTTTAAGAAATGAATGCTGACCTGTACCAGTCCTTAAAGGTAGACAAAAAGGACGCGGGATTTGGAAAATAAAAAGGGTTAAACGTATGATACTTACCGATTCTTTTAAAAAGGATTTTTTTAACATTGATATTTACAGAACACGTAAAAAACATGGTTTATCTCGAAGTATTTGTAAATTCAAATGTGAAATAGAGCCGTTATGTCTACCTACTTGTGTATGTTTGTTATTTGTATCAAAATATATTGTATATTATAATCGCTATCAATATATAAATGATATCATCGACGTCACCACGAATACACAAATTGGTATGCATCCGACCTGACCCACATTGACTCAATGCCGCTCTCATCATATATTATTAACACGCCTACAAATACATTCACACACAAATACATTTTGATACAGTAGCAATATTATTTTAAAATAAATTTTGTATTTTTTTTAAAACAACTTGAATTTATAAGCTATTGCATAGCTTCTATCGCGGGCCTTGAGCGCGGGGACCGAATCAAGAAATTCCGTAGCGAAAAAACCTCACGCTCCCCACTCCGACGGGCACGGAGGTGTGGCTTGAAGGCATAGCATACAATAGCTTTACCGCGGCAGTCCCCGAGTGCCACACGTCTTTTTTTGCGGTTTCCTTCCAAAATCTTTTTGTCAACCTACTTTATTAATTGAAATATGATTACGTTAGTATAAATAAATGTATATTGCATAAAGTTTATCGATAAGAGTTTATTGTAAATTGTATAAAACACTTAAATGACACAATATTCAATTGGACGCACATTAAGATTAACTTAAATGTTATTTTTTACTTTCATGTATGCAATACTTAATTTTGGAAAATTACTTGGAAACTAATTAAACCACAGACAACAAAAGGTATGTTATACGGTCGGTATGCAAAGAGAATCCCTTTATTCACGTTTCAAATTGTGGACACAGCACATAACACAGATATTAGAATATAATTGCCTAGATGTCGTTATCAATATTTTAATCTAGATGTATTTCTAATAATTTCTTACGTAACGGCATTAATGAAGCTCTACCTAACTCTACCTATTCTTATTCCTAGACTCCTTGTATTATTTTAGGTATCATAGTATGATATAATAGTTTCCCTCATAAATATTATAAAGATAACAATGAATTGTTTCATTATAATTGTTTCACAATATATACTTTATTATAGAGGTAAGGTACAAAACGATGGCGAATAAAAGCTCAGCTTTTTTCAAAATGTATTCAATTCCTCAGTCAAAATATGTTCACCATACACTTTAATCTTCTAAATTACAAAACATTACTACAGCGAAATCAGCGATCGCATGACGTCACATTTCAATGACTAAGCCATATCTAGGTTTACTAAATCTTTGGTGTCAAATGGTTAGCATATCTGACCCATTTTGGTGCTCAATGAAATCACATAGTATGTGGGACGCCACTGTTTACAAATGATCGCAAAAGTTGGACAAATTGAACTATTGTAAGTGAGTGTAATTTATCAGAGTCGAGAGTAAAGATTTGTTCATATAAATGGGACTGCTGTTTTATAGGTTATGTTTGCTTCTGATTACCTTTTATGTTAAATACTGCATAATCGATATGAAATGCAATTCATTGAATTATCTCAACTTGTATATATAATTACTGGTGAGGCTGCTGAAGCTTCTTTCTATCGTAATGATAAAATTACGTTAATTCAAATAAGACAAATGTTTAATTGTGCATTGAGTGTTAAGGCTTATACATGCGCTAATAACCTTGACCATACTTGACGGATCTCAAACCTCTCCCGCTGCACCTTCTTTTTTCCTCGCATTTTGTATTTAAAAAGATACCAATCAGTGAAACAAAAAATCCTCGTCAGGGACTGTTGTGTAACTGATAATTTATTAAACAAAAAATTTTCAGAGCTCTAAGTCAGCAGGTTACGAAGTTTATAGAGTATTTGCGGAAAAATCGATGACCACGGCACATTTTTTTTCTAGAAATCTATTAACTTTGGAAAAAAATCCTCGCGAGCAATTAAAGATCAAAGACCATCCTATTTTATATATTTTTTTCGGTATTGTGCTTTATGTTGTACCAGACTTTATAGAGGTTGAACATAGTCGAAATTGCCGGTAATTGCCGGGTAACGCCTTAATTCTATTAGTGTCAGCATATTGATTTCAGCGTAATTACTTTTTCAAAGATGATTTATTAATTTATGTTTTTATAACAAAAACATGAGAGTCCAAGAATACTAGCCAAAATGGAAACGTGTCTTTACTAAAACAATTCGCAGGGTTTAAATTACAATTCAGATTGAGATAACACCACGATAGTGAATTACATTTGTCCGCTCAGTATTTAGAAAGCCAAACATGAACAAAGCAACTGTCAAACGATTATCACAGTTCATTATTAATTATAATACAGCCATATTTGTTGTAGTTATCGATGGACAGTCTGTGCTATTGTTAATCTATGACACGCTTTTTAGTGTAATTGATGTGGTCTAGCGCACACTTCGTTCATTGTTGTTTTAGTATGTATTTAAAATATAAATTATTTTGATATTTATAGAAGACGACAATTATTATGTATGACAATATACCTTTATTAAAATATTTTTAAACAGGCTAAAAAAGGAAAGTGACATTTTAATTTTCTTTCTTTGGAAAATCAATGAAAAATCTAACTAATTAATGAACAATTAAGACTTAATTATATTGATTATGTCGGGTAACGGTTACTTTTTCCTTGTATCAATTTCCATTTTATGCAAGATTAATCATCAACTTTATTCTTAAACAGATTCAAAACCAGTTTATGATGAAAATTTAAGTATAATGGTATAATATACGACCTAATACTATGTCATATATTTTTGAGTGTCCCATAAAACTTTACTGTGCCAATAAACACTAAGTTCTGACTGTAAAATCAATTTATTTTCTCGTGATATTTCATAATAAATTACGTTAAAATATATTTTATAAGAATGCTATATTAATGTTTTATTTTAATCCACCATCTTTGTTTAGAGAATTGACGTCCTCGACGCAGTAGTATGACTATGGTAAAGTTTTTAGTTGTAGGACAGTTTTTGAAACTGATATGTTACTTCGCATGAACATGGTACATTGTCAGGATGCACGTAAAGGACAATGCCCACCTTCCATACATTTGAAAACCTGATAAAGAAAGTTTATGTATAGACCGCAAGTATAGCAGGAATACTGCGTGCTTGATTAGGGAATAATTCCCTGTTTTCACTTTTACCAGTTAAACGCCAGGAATTTTAAAAAATACGAATTACTACTTTGTAGGTTAGGAATTGTCGCGGGCAAATTATCAACACAAATAGCTATGGAAATATGTAGGCAGTACATATGTACCAAGTAGGTATTTAAAAGTTAATTAATTATATCATTCTACCTATTAATTCTACCTATTAACGAGACGCAAACGCAAAACGAAAGAGACTGCGCCGATTCGAATATGACAGGCGGCTGTCAAACGTCAAAACAATCCGTTTCACTCTATCATCATCATAATTAAACGTAAACTGATAATGTTCGTATTATTTTTTACTTGACTTTAATAAATGTTCATAATATTTTACTATTTAGGTAAAAGAATTAAGTACTTAAAATATAACAAACAGTAATAAAACTAGTTAAAATAGTAAAAGTCAGTCTCCAGTCGTCACTCGCCAGCAAGTAAAACGGAACGTAGCAACTCTACAGATAACGTTCAAAAACCATAATTTCATTTTTTAAGAAGTTTGTACGAGTTTAGAAAAATAACAAAAATCTTTTTTTCCTACGTCTCTGATAAAAAAATGATAAGCGTAATGAGTTCACAATAAAATAAGCTAAATTTTAAGATTTGTTTCATTTCTATACATGTTCAGGTGAAAAATGGGCATTGTTCTTTGGCACAAAGATGTTATGGTAGAGTCTGGAAGACAACATATTGTAGTTTTTATCTCTTTGCACGTCACTGAAGCCGCACGCTTAATTGTACTGGTAGCTTACAGTAATGTCAACTGTGGAAATTCGCAAAAAATAAAAAAAGACGTGTGGCACTCGGGGACTGCCGCGGTAAAGCTATTGCATGCTATGCCTTCAAGCCACACCTCCGCGCCCGTCGGAGTGAGGAGCGTGAGGATTTTCGTTACTAAATTTCTGGATTCGGTCCCCGCGCTCAAGGCCCGCCATAGAAGCTATGTAAAAGCTTAAAAACAACACTTATAAATTGCTTTTATCAATGATTGATCATACTTTTCTTTTCAATTTTTATTGCCTGACATATCTCATAACTTTTTAAATCCATACTAATATTATAAATGCGAAAGTAACTCTGTCTGTCTGTCTGTTACTCAATCACGCCTAAACTACTGAACCAATTTGCATGAAATTTGGTATGGAGATATTTTGATACCCGAGAAAGGACATAGGCTACTTTTTATTGCACAATATGTACCACGGGCGAAGCCGGGGCGGACTGCTAGTGATGAATAAGTGCATCCACAAAAAAAGCTTGGCCCTACAAAATATTAGAGTATTCCATCATTAGCTAATGTTTTCCATTAACTTCCTACGGATTCCAAGCCATCTGTTTATTTCTTGGAATAAAGCGTTTAATTCAAGATTTTACGGCAATATAAGTTATGAATATTTGGTTTATGAAGTCGTAAGTACGGATTCAAGTGAAAAGAGTGATGTTTTCATCAGCGCGTACATTATAGAGGCTGTCAAGAAAATAAATCAGTGATTTGAAATATATAGGTTTTTAATGTCATCAGGGAATCGGAGACTTTCCTTTTTGAATTTTTATATAAACTCGACAAACAAATACAAATAACAAATATTTTCATTTGAATGCCAATATAATCTGTGACTGTTTAGTTTTAGGTCATTGAGAAAAATTCCTGAATCAGCGATACGGCAGAAGAATAACAACCGAATTTCATTATGATTCTACGCGTGAGAAACAACAATGAAAATCAGTGGTAGATAATATTTTAAATGGACTATATAAACACTTATTAAAATTTTTAGAATAAAAAAGTTGAGATTTTAGGTAACAAATTAAATTAATTAACCCGCGTAACATGTACCTGCGTTTCTTCTTTATCTCTTACCTTGGGGAGTCTGGAAGAGATCGCTAGTAAGCGATAAGGCCGCCTTATGTACCTACCATATTATGTACCTTTGTATAATTGTAAATATTCCTTGGTGTGGTATATTAAATTGATAAATAAATTAATAGAGTTAGTTCATCACGTGTGTTAAGGAAGTAATACAGTGATTTGTTTTACGCCTTTAACATGAAACCAATAGCTACTAAGTCCAGGTAAAGGTCCTATTAAATTCCTTAACGGTCACAGTACGTAAAATATTGGTACATTTATACAAAAGAGCAATTCGTTATATACCATATTATGGTGAAGTCGTGAATTCCCATAGAAAATATATTCAAAATGGGGTCAGAGTGTAGCTGTCCCTACTGTTATGGTTAAACTTGGTTCTTTGATTGCTAGATATGGCTTCAATGGTGACTCAGTTTTCGCCTTTAGGTATTACGGTATTTGAAGTGACTGTCGCTTAATATGGGATAAATAGACCACTCTTTAAGTGTATGTACTTGTATTTTATATCATATTTATACATTTAGATGACGGCTCAATAATTTTAGCGTAATATAGAAGTACGTTATGTTTACGTTAAGGTAGGTTGAGATTAAGTAATAAATATCTTCATACTTTTTGTTAAATTAAATATGTTTGCTCAGTAAATAATTAAATATAGAGGTCACAACGAGTTGTAAATGTATTATGTATGTGGTGAGATTTTAGTAAGGCCTAGTAGGGTTGAAATATTATTTATTAATGTTAGTTCTCTGGGCTGTCTAGAGAAGCTTTAAGTTAGGGATGATATAACTGTAAAATAATAGATTTAAAAGGAAATATTCATATTAAGAAAATTATGCGGTTTTGCTTATTTGAAGCCACAAGCATTTATTGTATTTTAAATTAATAAATATTAGAAATAAATATTTTAATTCGGGAAATCGTCCCAGACTAGTTAGTACGTAGTTCGTCGGCTAGTTGTTAAAATGATTTCCATTACATAAATGTCAAAGGGTAACCAATTTTCCCGTGAATGAAGCATTGATTTTCACACAAAACGTCAAGCTATAAACTGCATTTGGCAGCCCTATTAACCTCTAAAAGGTACAGTATAAGTCGTGGTTACGCCTGTTAAATGAACATTGCTTTGCTTTATAGAAACAATGTTTTAACTATTTCAAACCAAAATTAGTACCTAGAGGACATTATGAAAGACATTCTAAATTGTATTGGCATGTAATTACTAATTACTAATTATTCAAGTTCTTAACTTTCATACTCACTTAGTAGTGACTTTATTGGCGTCGTTTAATTAAGAGACTAGGCTATTAATTGATTAGGTAATTTAAGAATGATTTGGTTTTTGATAAATCGCATCCTGTTAAAGAAGCACGAAGAATCGAACATTTTATAGGAAGAAAAAAAACATAACACATAAAATCGCTTGATGGTTTCAACATACGATTGAGAGACTTCTTGCGAAACTATAGTAAAATGCATAAATATTTCACATACCTTAATGGTATGTGATATATATTGCTCATCATCCCAACTCATCATCAATATCAACCTTTATACGTTCCCACTACTGGGACACGGGCCTCCTATGAGGGTACAGACTATAATATATTCTGTGGTACAGGCCAGTAACCACCACGCTGGCCTGGTGCGAATTGGCAGATGTCACATATCGTCTAACTTTTGATTCTTCAATATCCAACAAAAATCAGTTTTAAATCTATTCAGAGGAACTTGTAAACCTTTCAAATATCTTCAAGAACTCTGTCATACCAGAGTCATACTAACAAGGAAATGCCAATAAAATATAAGTGGTCCCAAACGATATCAGCATCTAAACATTTCAATAGAGCTAGTAATTTGTATCGTTATCAATTTTAGGTGAATTTATGCTATTGGCGTTTCAATAGTTGATTACAAAAGCCCTTAATGTTGTTTACGATACAATGCTTTTCATGGTTGCTTAACTATAGGTATTTTATGACTTGATATAATGAGGTGGAGATATAAGGATTGTTTGTTTAAACTTAGGAAAAATGAACTAATTTAAAATGATATTTTGGTTTTATGGCATTCAAATACTTTATAAATATAAATTTATAAAGAATAGAAAATATTCGATCAATGGCGCGAAAGGATGCGGGTTTGAGTCCCGCCTCGTGATCGAATTGCACGCCTCATAAGCGAAGCGTTGAGGTGGGTACTACTGTCACTTCGCGCAAAACATCTGATTTTTCAAACTTAAAATGTCTATATGTATCATACATTGCACTTGTAAGATAATACATACACACACATATTTTTTTCTATTCTTTATAAATTTATACTAATTTAAAATTTTAGTAGATCGGGTAAATGCGGATGAGGACTAATTTCTAAATTAAAAATAAACACATGAAAATATACAGGTTTAATATAAATAACATTCATATTTTCTTATTAAACTCAAGTTAGTACTGATTTCATATTATTAGATTTACTCCTTCTTTTGGGTATTCGAAATCGTCACCATCATCATCATCGGCCCATATTCGTTCTCTCTGCTGGGACACGGGCCTCCTATGAAGAACAGGCCATAATCCACCACGCTGGCCAAGTACGGGTTGGCGGATGACACATGTCGTCGAACTTTTGATTCTTCGACATGTCGGTTTCCTCACGATGTTGTTCTTCACCGTTCGAGCAGTGGCGATGTTATAAATTATATAAAAAATTTAAATAACCATATAATATAATAATTTGAATAGTTTTCACAATGTGATTTAATTATACACACGAGGAAGCTTTATGTCGTATTTAATTAAATATGATATCCACGTGTAGTTCAGATAAATGAAGCTATATTACTCTTCGTCATAGTATATCTACTTACTACTTACTATACGGACATAAATAAGTTTTATTAATAATTAATAAAAAGTTATTTTTAAGAAGAAGTAATGAGAAGAAGCAGGGTCCACAGGGTTTCTGGGCAAAACTGGCGACAACGAGCAAACGACCGGGCTCAGTAGCGTGCCATGACTGAAGCCTATGTCCAGCAGTGGACAAATATAGGCTGATCATGATGATGAAGATGAATGAGAAGAAATAAAAAGACGTGTGGCACTCGGGGACTGCAGCGGTAAAGCTATTGCATAGCATGCCTTCAAGCCACACCTCCGAGCCCGTCGGAGTGGGGAGCGTGAGGTTTTTTCGTTACGGAATTTCTCGATTCGGTCTCCGCGCTCAAGGCCCGCGATAGAAGCTATGCAATAGCTTAAAAAATAACTTCTTACTGTCTAACACATTCCATTTTATATTTTAAAGTTCGATACCATATTATTTTCTACTGCTACAGTCAGAACTACATAGAAAAACACGTATGCCTACTATTAGGTAAAAATATCGTTACTCGAAAACCATAATAAAAATAAATGGCGCTTGAAATCTCAAACAAGTTAACATTCCATGGAAACCATTATAAAATTCATATTAAAAAGCGTGAATTCATTAATAAGTGGTTTGCATGCAAATTGTGGCACGCAGTACAATCTAAATGGGCCTTTAAATATTTCGTAAAGCTTAGATTGGCTAATAATAGTGCTAATACATTAATTATCATACCAAGTAGCAATGAAAGAGATAAAAATAAATACTGTAAAGGCTATATTAGTGAGTCGTATAAAATGATAATGAAAGAAATGATAAACAAAGAATATTTTATTGTTAGTTTTGATGATCTTCCATTTGCAATATTAAAAAATTCTTCATAGATTTTTAGATATTTGTACAGTACAAAATATCATCATCATTTATCGGTTGAATAATTTCCCTAAATTTGTATGTTTGTAGCAGGAAATCTCTGGAACTCCGGGACTGTACACACTTTCACTAATACATAATAGAAAGCTTCGCTATCTTCAACTGCTCTATGACATATTTTATTTTGATAAACGTATTGACGTTTATTGAAGTTGCGCGGGTGGAAAGCCGGGAGAGAACTATTTGTTACAAAAATGATCATTTCAACCGTTCGTAGATACATAAATTTCTTTTTGATGTCACATTTCGATATTTATATATCTATACTAATATTATAAAGCTAAAGAGTTTGATTGTTTGTTTGAACGCGCTAATCTCAGGAACTACTGGTCCGATTTGAAAAATTATTTCGGTGTTAGATAGCCCATTTATCGAGGAAGGCTAGGCTATATATGATCACGCTAAGACCAACAGGAGCGAAGCAACGCGGGTAAAACCGCGGGGCACAGCTAGTCTCATATAAAAATAGTCGGCTCTATAATATAAAACTAACCTCATAAGTTGTTAGATAAAGATCGCTCATTGGACGTAAATAAAATGTTTATTTAATTCAGTTTCCACTCAATTAGGATTTAGGATATGTAATCTCTTTGGCTTATCTTTCTGTTCGTCTATCACATTCTTTTTTAAGTAATGTATAAACATATTTGATTTTTTTTAATTAATAGGCAGTTTGTCCGAAAAAAGTATGATTTTTACAAACTGCATGTCATCTATAAATTTTGTCATCAAATCTACATCGTAACACGAAAACCATTGTTTATATTTACCGATAGTATATTATATCATTTCTTCTGATTGTTCTTATTCTAAAGACATGTTTAACTGGACTATTTTGTTGCATAAAGTGGGATAGATAGTCAAAAGTTGTAAAGTCCCCAAAGGATCTTTAAAACAAGTAAGTACATAATCGTGTTAAAGATATTCTTATCGTTTGAATCATATCACACACGAAAAAGTAGAAACTCAAGTCTATGAGTCGGTCTAGATGTAGGTTTATTAAGTCGACATTGTCAAAGGTCGACACACTGGATTCCACGAAACAGGTTACTAGTTGCCGCTTATACTATGTGCTTTGTTTTTATCGCTAGTGATGTGACCTTCATCGTAATGACTGCGCTAAATGTTGGTACATCACTATGGGTGAAAATTTTAAGGTATGGATGGGTTATGGAGTACCTTATGTCTAAATTGGATTCTAGTCAAAGAAAAACCTGCATAATTCTCGTTCCTGTTGGATATTCGGGATAAAACCTATCCTATGTCCTTTCTCAGGTCTCAAGCTATCCCTGTACCCAATTAGACATTCTAAAAACTATATTTCGTATGTAGATCACGCCCCAAGTATTCTTTAAAAAAATATTCAATACAGTTACGATTTTATCTTATAAATATAGATTAAGTATATAAAACACATATGAATAAAAGGAAAACCGACACACTGAGCAACCAAAAGTAGAAATATCACAGAATCCTTACATATACTAACGTAAAAATATGGTTATTATATTTTAAAAGAGATTCAATTATTTATTCAATGAATCCTCATTTCATCTCTGTTCACAATTTTTTGGCTCCGATATTCTAATTTCGAGGTTTTTACTTTTTGCCAATTAACGAGAACCTCAGCTGTTACTTTGGTGTCTTCATTTTACTCGAAAATGTCGAAAACTCTGTTTTGATGAATGAAACAATAGCTGTTGAATAATTGTGAATCAATAGTAACAATATTCATGTGCTTATGAAATAGCAATTATTATTTCGTCACAGAAGAGGGTTTTAAAACATTCCGACCATTAGAGTTAACTTGGTAAGCGCTACTTGCAACCATGTTTTACATAACCATAGCATAGTTATCAGTTTTGGTACAAATTTGGATGGCGAGATATTCAAAATATATAATTGTTATGTACCAATAATTTATTATAGCCAGACGCACTGTAAGTAGGTATATTATCCATACTAAATACTTACTAATATTATAAATGCGAAAGTAACTCTGTCTGTCTGTCTGTTACTCAATCACGCCTTAACTACTGAACCAATTTGCATGAAATTTGGTATAGAGATATTTTGATACCCGAGAAAGGACATAGGCTACTTTTTACACCGGGATATAGGATAGGTTTTATTCCGGAAATCCCAAGGGCAACTATGCGGGTTTTTCTTTGACTGCGCGGGCGATGCCGCGGGCGGAAAGCTAGTTCTTTATATTTCTCGATTCCATTTATTTTATTCGATTTTATTTCCCCATTTCATTTCTTTATGTTATTAATGTTAATGTATTATTTTATTGTGTTTATTGTATTAGTCTATTCTTGATTGTTTGTATTATGTTACAAACTCGCTCATATAATACAATTAACCAGAAATGCCTCAAGACAAAATGTTACGATCTAGTTACATCATTAAGTTTCACAAACTTATTGTTACCAAAGTTCACACGTATCATATAAGTGAATTTCACTATTTGGGCAACTTTCAACACAAATTAACGCCTGCTAGAGAAAACAATGTATCGTAAAACTATTTTCCCGCGGTTTCGCTTTTCTATTGATTTTATGGAGCAATTAGTTGGTATATTTTCGAGAACAATAATATTGTTTTGTGTAAAGGAAAGTATCAGGTACAAAAATAATTACAATTGAGTACAAAAATAGTTTTGATCTGTCGAAAATTTATTCGTAAACTACCTGCGCTTCGCGGTTTCACCCACGTGGCTCCGCACCTGTTGGTCTTAGCGTAACTTATAGCTTTCCTCGATAAATAGGCTATCTAACACTGAAATAATTTTTCAAATCGGACCAATAGTTCCTGAGATTAGCGCGTTCAAACAAACAAACTCTTCAGCTATATAATATTAGTATATTAATATACACAGACATAAATAGTATCCATTTGTCCCTGGTTCGCAACTACATAACTTTAGTTTACTATGTACCTAGTCGTTTATATATTTGGTTACACACATGTACATTGATATATGTACGTTCGTTAATATTTACCAAGCTAGGTGAAAATGTGAAGCGTATGTTTGCAATTCATTTCACTTGTTTGTGCCGAAAGTGTGTGTAATTCGGATTGTAATTTATTTGCATGCCAGTAGAAAGTGCGAATTTTTGATGGTCCTTGTGTGTATTGGGTTTTCGTAATGTTAATTTTGATGTGGGCTGATGTTTACACACATAATGTATTACTTAATGAGGAATCATTTAGTAAGTGTGAAGAATAATTACTCTAAAGTGCTTAGATTTCGAATAAAATGATTTGAGCAGTATATCACGTCTGTAATTTCTTATATCAAAAATATAAGTAAGTTTCTTCCTAAGCCTGCATATTTTAATAACAAAAATAAAGGTAAATTAACTAATTATTTGCGTAATTTTGAGGAAAATAATATCATAATTTGCGTAAAATACATTATCATTTCACATTTGCAACTATGCAACTATGGAGTTTCTTGCCGGTTCTTCTCCGTAGATACTGCTTTCCGAATCGGTGGTAAATTTTAAAATATGTAATGACATTTCAAAAGTGCTTCTATAAGAAGTCTAATTGAATAAATAAATGTTTGAGTTTGATTTCTGGATTTACTTACATATCACGGAAGCAAACTACCCAAAAAGTTCCTAAAACAAAAACGTTTTCCATTTAGATTCAAAATGTTCTGGAATCTTCTAGAAATATCTTACCTTCATACGTATATAACCTAAGTATATACCTATATCTAGGTAACACATACAGGTGAGAATCCTGCGATACAATCTTACTTTCAGTCGCTTTAAATCAATTAATCGTACCTATTGGAGAGCTGCCCGATGTTATTTTTGCAATCGCAAATCAAATATCGTATATATAATTTTATTTTGCTCCAGGGTGGTCTAAATATTTATGAGGTCTTATTTTAGAAGCTCATATAGAATCAATGCGTCTACGCTTGAGATTTATTTATATCCTTGCAAAAACGTTTAGAGTACACGCAATTTTGTTTTGCATTTTTATTGTTGTGTTTATTTCTTATTGAGTTAGATCACACATTACGATAGAGAAACCATTACATATATTAATTATTAATATAAAGGTATATGTACTTTATTTCCTCGAAACAATATGTAAACTTACATAGGAAAGTAGATATATGAAAAACAAAATGTTTTTCAGTGATTTCAAATATCGTTACCTCATATCATACTGCAGTACTGTTATACCTGTCGATAATTTTGTTATTATTTTCATAACTTTGTTCTATAAAAAACACCTTATAATTTTAACTACAAAAATAGTAAATTGCACTCCGAGTCCGAGCCGTGACCGAACGAAAACTTTTAATAATATTTGCTGGGCCAATTATTTTCATGAAAGTGATAATTAATTTTATACTTCCTAGGTTTTGCAATTTTAATGCAATGCTTTCTGAAATAACTTTTGCATCCGTCCATTTTGTCTGGTGATTTTGAACATTAAACAAATGTAAGCAATATTAGAAACCAATACATTTTTTTATAATATTTTAATCTTCTTGTTTATTTTGTTTGTTGTTACACACAACATGTAAAATAACTGTGTGTTATGGCGTGCAGTTTTCAGCGCTATAACTGAACATCGAAAAATGTCTGCTACTAGCTGTGCCCCGCGGTTTTACCCGCAGTGCTCCGCTCCTGTTGGGCTCGCTCCCGTGATGATATATTATAGCCTCAAGCTTTCCTCGATAAATGGACTATCTAATACATGCTAATACCGAAGGAATTCTTCAAATCGGATCAGTAGTTCCTGAAATTAGCGCGTTCAAACAAACAAACAAACTTTTCAGCTTTATAATTTTAGTGTAGATATTTGAAAGAAAGAAAAAAAAAACATTTATTATGCACGAAAGTGCAAATAAAATTTGATACATGACACTTTTACTACGCGGATGAAGCCAGAAACTCCATACTACAACTATGTATCCATAGCTTTAAAATTAAACGTATTCACAGCTCTACGTGAAGACAAAGCATTACTTCCTCGTATGAATCCTTCATTAATTCATTCACGTGTGAATATTAATGCTTCTCCGTCACGATTAGTCATTACTCAGGTTTAGCTTTTCGTGATTACGACTTTGCTTGTCATAGCAGACTGTAACACGTGGGTTTATAATGTCTGGATAGTATTATGATTTTCTTTTTTCTGTGTCTTAGATAAAAAAAATAGATTAATTTACTCGGTTTTTAAGTAGATCTTTACAAACAAACTTACAAACAAACAAAGGTAGAAATGTGACCTTTACATTTAACATTACAAAACCAATTTCCGCTCAAAATATTCTTCTGTCATAATATTTGTTGTGATATTTGAAATTCAATTCAATATAATAAATAATAGTTACCATAATATAACATCTACATTGTATAAAACAAAGTCGAATATGTCCGTCTCTATATACCTACCTATGCTTAAATCTTTAAAACTTCGCAACATATTTTGATGTGTTTTTTTTAGTAGATAGAGTGATTCAAGAGGAAGGTTTTGCACGCATCATAAGCGAAGCGTTGAGGTGGGTACTACTGTCACTTCGCGCAAAACATCTGATTTTTCAAACTTAAAATGTCTTTATGTATCATACATTGCACTTGTAAGATAATACATACACACACATATTAAGAAAAAACACTATTTTTAACGTTCATGATATTTTTGATGTCATTTTTGTTATTTAAACTAGTTAAAAAACAGTTTAAAAAAGTTCTGTCTTGGACGTCCGTGTGTCTGTATGTGCGGATCCTTTTTCTTGTTAACACGATAGCGACCGAAATACTTTACTAATCGAGTCTTTTTTTTTCTCTTACGCTTGAGTATGCTCAGGAATAGAACCCTTTCATTTTTCAGGGTCTGATTCGATGTGGTTTAATTGTTATTAAATAAACAAAAATAATAATTAATAAATATTTATTAAAAAAAAATTATGAGGCGTGCACTTTTGGATTTTCCAAATTTATTTGTATATTTTTTTTAAGTTTTAGACTACGCGGATGAAGCCGTGGGCGGAAAGCTAGTTAAGATATTATTTTTTAAGCGCATCCAGTACTGTATATTTATAAAATCACGAACAGGTTTAATTCTACTTTGAAACATAATATTCGACATTGAGACGTCAAATCGATAATTTCGTAATTCGCTTATTAATTTACATGCAAGTTATCGATTTACTTGAGTGAATACTTAATAGTAGTGAGAAAAGCTGTCTTTGCATACTTATTAAGTTAAAATGACGCTATTTATTTGTATTATTATTTTCTTTTTACTTATTCCAGTGAGAAGTATAATTGATATTAAGAATGCAGTCCAACTTCCTGTTCATATTATGAACGTAGAAAATAAAGTTCATTTTTGCTTCTGAATGACTCCGAAACGGATGGAGGGGTGTTGATATTATTATCATATTATTGAGTTATGACCTAAATTGACTCATCGTTCGATTTTTTGATTAATATTTTTTGATTAGTATAGTATTAAGTTCATGTATTACGTGACGTAATATAATATTCTTTGCAATGTTTGAAACGTTGTTTGTAAACATTTTTAATGACTAATAGTTAAAATATGGAAATTTACTTAGGTCGCAGTTGTGTTGTTTATGATTTATGTTTAGTCTGCATTTAAAGTGTATTTTTTGTTTATTGTTAAACTATTTTTATATTTTTTGTGTAAAAGTTTACAATATTTATTATACATGTTATACATATTATCCTACTACTATTATAAAGGCGAAAGTTTGTAAGTATGGATGTATAGATGTTTGTTACTCTTTCACGTAAAAACTACTGAACCGATTACAATGAAATTAAGCACACATATAGAGGGTTACTTGGATTAACACATAGGATAGGTTTTATCCCGGAAATCTCACGGGAACGGGAACTATGCGGGTTTTTCGTTGAAAACGCGGGCGAAGCCGCGGGCGGAAAGCTAGTTATACATAAATAAATGTTAGACATTTAAACGACTTATTATAATACTATACAAATCTTTGGATGTGTATGAAATACATATTTAATTTTTTATTATAAGACTAGATTTCCGCCCGCGGCTTCGCCCGCGTTTGCAAAGGAAAACCCGCATAGTTCCCGTTCCCGTGGGATTTCCGGGATAAAAACTATCCTATGTGTTAATCCAAGTTACCCTCTATATGTGTGCTAAATTTCATTGTAATCGGTTCAGTAGTTTTTACATGAAAGAGTAACAAACATCCATACATCCATACATCCATACATCCATACATCCATACATCCATACATCCTTACAAACTTTCGCCTTTATAATATGTATTAGAAATGGTTATACTAAATAGTTTTAGTTTTCAAATAAAACAAAAAATTCTTACAGAATCATCAAAATCGGTTCACCCTGTCGAAAGTTCTGAGGTAACCAACCCAAAAAATTGTCGAATTAAGAACCTCCTCCTTTTTTAAGTCGGTTGAAATCTACAGTTTCATAGAATTAGCAGCTAAAAAGTGTTAATTTGACATTAAACATATAATGATGCGGTCGTTTAGTTCCGGGGAGCACTTTCAAAAATTTCGCTTCAGTACGTGATTGAGCGCTCAATGTCAACATTTTTGTTGCTCCGTTTTTGGGGTTCCGTGCGGACAAACGAAAACAATTAACTTTTAGGTATATGTTTGTGTCACTATATTATTCCAGGCTCGTATCTAATCTATTTTTACTAATTATACAAAGTAAAAAGTAGTTTTACGTTCTTTGTTTACAAAACATGTATTCATGTTTATGATAGTTAAGTACTGTTTCAAATACTTTGGTTTATATTTAAATACATAATTAAACAAACATAGAAACAAAACGAGTAGGTACCTACCAGTATGAGGTATGGTGTTCAACATCTAATTCTTATAAACGAGATATTAATTTACATTTTAAAAGGGAACAGAACTCTTTGTGTAGGAAACCGACTCACACTTAGCCGGTTTTATTGGAAATTATATACTGTAGTATGTAAAGAATTTGACTTTCTTGCGCTGGAATCTTCATTGCGGTCAAAATATTATTTTTCTTGACATAAATGAAACAAGTTTCTTTTGGTGATATAATGATTGATTTAACTAGTGATTTCCTACAGCTTTACTTGTTACTGTGGCTTCATTTGAGCCATACGTTCTTTAAATCCGCTTTTGGTTCACTCACGCGTTTGATGAATCTTTCTCAGATTTGTATTCTTATTTAAGTACATATATTATTAACAGTTCACAGTGTATTGAGAGTAATTGCCATGAGATAGCAAAATAATAATAATTTTAACTTTTGACTGATCCCCACGCTTGTTTTAAATAGGTACCTACTCGTACCTAAACTCTTGCATTTATAACGAAAATATATACCTTACATGTACCTTTGAAGTAATTTTTATTCCATATATTTAGTTATACAGGAAGCCTTTTAATATTATTATGAACTTCGATTTAAGCTACTCCATTGACGAGACAAAAAAAGTTAACAATTGAAAATCAACTCCAATGCTTAAGATTATAACATTACAAAAAAAAAAAACAAAAAAAACATACCATAATCTATATTACCTAACAGATTAATTTTATACCTTATTCATTGGGTATAAAGTGTATTTTTAAGCGGACAATAAATTTTGATCCTCCGTACCTACTTAATATGCAGATAATGTAAAAAAGGCGAATGTATAATTTAGAAGCTACATAAAACGAATATGGTGTTCATTTGTATTTATCCGTGTTACTTCTTAGAATAATATCTGTGGCTGAGTCATAGGTCATTAAACATATGTTTTAATTTTTTCTGGAATGACCGACTTTATGGAAGGTTATTAATAGAGCGTTATATTAGTTAAATTCTAACACATTGTTCTTTGTATATTTTTAATAAATAAGGTCATGACGATCTGATGATTTAAATTATTATTATTAATTTATTGGTACAACTTTGCAAACTATGGGCGTTTAAAAAATTTTTTGGAACGTTATTTTTTTGATTTTTTAATAGAGCAACTACCTCTCCGATGTGTGCAAAAACACCTAGAGTCACTATTTAAAACTTCAAACTTAAAAATTGATGGATTCGTTTTGTTTATTAAAGACAAAATATCACAGAATAGTAGGTATGTTTTCTATGGTCGCGGAAGAATTCCAACAAATACCCGCGGCCCCATCATTAAAGCGGCTCGACGGAACACAGTGGGGTTTTAGTCGGTAAGAATCCGACATAACCCACGGCTCCTTCCCCGGGGGCCGTGGGTATCTTTGGAAGATTTCCCCACTATAAAAAAAAACAAAAAAAAAAAAAGGTATGTTTTCTATAACAAAAATATAATATTTTATGCTAGATTGACCTCAAACCATCCTCAAACTATAGAGCATAATGTACTTATGTATTTTACGATATCTTTTTCTAGTAAAGGAGGGATAATATAAAATTAACATAAATGTCTTTACAGTCATTAATTACAAAATTTACAACTCAATTAATGACTCATTAACTCCACAAAGGAACACAAAGAATTACTTCCTTGTGTAATTAATGAATATCTTAATTTGGTATCGAATAGACAGTAAAATATCGATTAATGTCCTTTTTGTTCGTAAAATTAATGTTCGTAAAATTAAGTTTTTACGGTTATTCCTTATGCGTCATTAATTTATGAAACTATTTAACTATACCTATAACTTTTCGCTTACAAAGAAATAGTAATAAAAGAAGAAATAGTAGTAAAATATAAAACAACGTCAGGCTAAAGTTATAGAGGGCTAGATGGATTTTTACGATCCTTAATTTGTAGGTCTTGTCTCCGTTTATAAGAATAACTATAATAAAATATACGATAAAAACATTGACGATGAAAATTCGTGAAAATTCCAAAAAAAAAGCTGACATGAGAGCATAATCATAGAGCAAGGTATTATGTATTATCACATATTAAGAAGTACATCGATTTGTTGCAATATTCGGTACTTATCGATGAATTTTTGACTTCTATTTCATTCGATATAAATATTCTTTTTATCATTTCAAGGGAACTGGGACAATTCAAACGGTGCCAAGTAAAGTACCTACTGTGTGTGTAAAGAGTTGTTGTATTCTAACTGTACAAGATATTTAAATAAAATAATATTCTGATTGAGTTAAATTTTCACATGAAGTAGTGAAAACCACATTGTTTATTTCAATAACGACAACATTATTTTAATTTTTACGATAACCTCGTAATGTAACATCATTATTTAAAACTGAACCGTTTTCGAGTGAATATTACCATACATACATATTTATTTTTCATACAATGGTCAATACGATGCCCAAAACTTTAACATTTGTGAATAATGTATCGACAACCATTTTTGTATCGAACAGATGTTTTCTTGACATTTAAACCATAATATTTAATCTTCTTATTTGCTGCTTTGTATGCTTATGTAAATGGAATTAAATTCATCTTTAAATACCTACACGCATTTTCTGTGTTGTGTGTTCGAATTACAGTATAGGTATTTTTTTATAAAATTTCGTAAAATAGGTACCTACCTACTAATTACATAATACATTGAGGCTAAATATATCAAGAGTTTTACTTTCGGTTAAACATCGATGGTATAATTAAATCTTATGTGATAATTGACCTAACAACGTATTTATATATTTTGATTAAAATTGTTCCTAATCCTAATTTATTTTAAATTGCTATCGTTGATAAATACGGATTAACTTTCACATCGAAATTATAAATTAATTTGATAGCTAAAACTAATATGTATTTTATGAATAAGGTCGCTTAAGCACTAATGACTAAACTATAATTTGTCCGTATTTATTGCAGTTATAAGCTGATATAATTATATGATAATTTAAAGAAATACTACATTTACTGTTACATAATTTCATAGCTTGGTCTATAATTTATTTTATTAAACAAACTTTGGCTAAACATTTCGATTCTTATGCATTAATGAACCAATTGCTGGCGGGTAACAACAAATTACGCTCTATCTTGTGGTATATATTTGCGCATAAATAGTTCTTAACGCTTTGCAATAAATACTATGATATCCTGCACGTATTTGCTCTAGGAATGTTGATGAGTGTATGTAATAACAAGAAGGCATAAACTTTTAACGGCTCCGAAGTTATAACAAGCTAAAATACAGCTATAAAAGTTACTTGTATAATTAAATGTATATGAACTCATTGTGGAAGGGTAGCATGATCTACCTATCTATACTAATATTATAAAGAGGAAAGGTTTGTATGTATGTATGTATGTATGTATGGTTTTCACGCATAAACTACTGGACCGATTTTGATGAAATTTGGCACAAATAATCTTTAGACCCTGAGAAAGAACATAGGCTACCTTTTATTGCGAAATATGTAACACGGGTGAAGCCGGGGCGGACCGCTAGTACTAATAATAAAAAGCTGAAGAGTTTGTTTGCTTGAACGCGCTTATCTCAGGAACCACGGCTCTGATTTGAACAATTGTTTCACTGTAATAGAAAAATAAAGAATAGTCCATTTATTGAGGATGGATATAGATAGCATCACGGCAAGACAAATAGGAGCGGAACAATGCGGGTAAAACCGCGGGGCACAGCTGTTGTATAATAATATTAAGCAATTTTTTCATGTCAGTTGAAAACTCTATTGAACTGCGAATCGTTAGAGCACACACAATTAAAAAAATATAAAAGCAAGCGAGAATAGTATAGAAATTTGTTATAAATGCTACTGTCTTTCATTCTTTATTGACAAAACACCTGTAACTGTAGGGTAAGGTTGCTCAAGTCGTACCACGGCGTTAGTCGTACCCCAC
>CAJQZN010038633.1:30597-95081 GCA_907164685.1 Colias eurytheme | reverse complement strand
GTTATGCGCTTACCAACACATTTTGCGATTCATTTTTATATATAAGAAAGACTAGGTATCTGTTTACTAAACTACAACCAAATCAGTTTCTAATATCAGCATTCAAAGTTTTCTGATCAACTCAATCTCAAAGTCATTGACCGTAGTCTAAGTACAGTATGCAATGGTAAATAATTTGTGTTTTTAAATTACTTCAACCGGAAAATAACGGACGCCTATTTGTTTCACTGGGAACGGTTTTTCATTGTCAGTACTGATTCGTTTTACAGTGACAGATTGGTAGATTGCTTATTGCTGGCTCTGTTCATTGTTATAGATTTATCTAAAATCAAATTATCAAAGTTAAAATCAAAAACATAGTAATCTTTTAATGTCTGCGTAACGTTTAACATACTCTATTATAGCCGATTTTGACAGATTGTTGGCTTATCTGTTAGTTAAAATGACAAATAATTAATGAAAATATGCGTAAAAGTGTGAAATAAATTTCGAAACCCATCAACAAAGACCAACTCGCCCTTAAAGTTTCTCCTAGCAAGGGTCATTAATCAAAAAGTTTTTATCAAAAACTAATAATAACTAATAATAATTAATCAAAAACTCATATTATAGCCTAAATTTCATAATATGATAGGTGTTATTGGAATATTATTTAATGGATTATACATTTTTTTTATTCATAAACCTGTTTGATTTAAATTAAGGCGAATTTTTATATCAAAAAATGCACACATCATATATTTAGAAGACGTACGTGAGCTAAACCACGGAGGAAAAGTATTCCAAAGCTTACGCAGAGATGAAATCTGGTATTTGCCCGTTGATATTTTAGTGTGATGACGTCATCGGGAATTATAGAAACCCTTATAAGTTTCAGATGCATTCTTGATACCGGATGCGTAGTAAAATTTGTCGAGAGAGCTTCCATCCGTTGAAGATGAAAATAGTTCGAAGAAATCCATTTAAATAGTTTCACTTCTTCTTTAATTAAAAGTATGTTTTTGTTTAGATAATATCAATTAAAATATTATGATGAGAATGAGATATAGAGTAATTTATTTAATTATTTAGAAAGTAAAATTATAAACATAAAATTTCACTTTTACACTTAGTTATTACAAAATATGTTAACGTAATTAAAAATTATAAAATTGCATGATTGCAAGTTTTGAACAGCACTGCAGATATACATAAAATTGAATCCAGACACAACTTTATTTTGATGACAGCTCTAGCTGTTTTAGGAAAGTGGGCTTTCCTGAAAAAATGACATATTATTATATTATATTACAGAATCATCTTAAATGAATAATAATATAATTGTAATTAAAATAAAACGCATCAATCATTAATTAAAATTACAACACATCTTTCAACAATTTTTATAAAATTCATAAAACAGTTTCTCTATCTCTCCAATATATTATCCTAAGTACATCAATTTATTGTTAATCCTACCATCTTAAAGTTGTTAATAAAGTAACGTTATAACTAGTAACTATTGGCACAGTATTACAATATTATTTCCTACAGTAAGGAATCGCCTTTGATGTCGCGTGATGCCGCCGCCAGCGTAGGTACTTACGCTGCCACACGAAAATACGCTAGGGTTGCAACAAATGGGAAATAAAACAATTTTGATTATTAATATTATGATGAAATCATTTATTCATATGTACATTCAAAATAATTGCGATTATTAAATCTGATGTAATTATTTGTTCATAAATATATAATTACAGATATTGCACTGCTAAATATTAATATTTACGTGGACACTTTATTTTTGGATGTTCTTAATTGTATATTATACCATTTAACTAAGTAATGCATTCGCATTGGGATGTACAATCTGATTAGAAAATAATGAGGACAACATATACATAGCTTTGATTTTAATTCAACAGATACAATTAATACAATCTTTCTGAAATATTGTTTCCTTCTGGGATTTCAATGTAGATTTACATCCGTAAACGGAACAGTTTTTGCGCGTCATAATAGAATATGTAAGTACCTATGTATAATAAAATTATTACACAAAAAATACGACTGCGTCATCCTTTCGCGATAGTTAATGCAAACTCAGCGTGATTGCATTAAGCGGCCCGCGTCGCCCGACCCCCCGCCAGTTCCCCTCCGTTTCTCTGCACAAGTACATTCGTCGCCATACTGTAGGATGGTAATACTGTGCTATTGGCAAGTAAAACAAACTAATGACTAACACCGGAACGAGAGCATTGTGTGGTGAAACAATGAAAAAATAATAGCAACAGTACGTACAAAGAAAATTGGGTAAAGAAACGCAATCCGCTCCAAATCTTAGCCCCAATGATGCAATGATTGCTAGTGATGTTCTGGTATATTTTTAACGATATCGATGTTTTTAAAATCGTAGTTTCTGATATCGATAGTTTTAGCGATATCGATGTTTTTAACTAATCTAATGCTTTTATCTTTTTACAGGTAAGAATTATATTTCCCTGACCTGGATGTTCGGTTGGTACGTTATAATTAGAGCTTATGTTTCTATTATAATAGAAGTAAATTACAGCTTTACTATATGCTCTAGAATATGGAATATGTTACGTAAACACTAAACAATAATTAATTCTATTGTCTACGTATAAACGTGTTGGTACTTGAAGCGATAATTTGCGTTCAAGATTTGCATTTTTATTATATTTTATGTTGCTTTTATGCTAATTCATAATCGTTCCATTTAAATTACGGTCTATCACAGTTCACAAGATTGCATAAGTTTTACTTTAACGAGATCATTTTATTAAAATCTCAGTAGGTAAGTAGTTGTATTAGATATTTTTATACAGTCCTATTAGTGTGGCTAAACTTACCATTCGTTAAAATTGTTTTTCTTTGCATCGAAAAATTTATTTTTAAGTACTAATATATCGGCCATTCTGCAAACAATTAGATACTGCAAAAAACTGCCATTAGTTACACTAAATGTACACACTATCGATAAACATGACACATCCCTAAGTTCAAAGTTGACCTATATCGTTTTAAAACACGCTTCCTCGTCTCACAATCGCCTACTGTTCGAGTGTTGTGCCGTAACAAGTATTTGGGTCGATGACATTCGGTTTCGGTAACTGTGATGTCAAGTACATATACTATTGCTCTTTATTTACATCTAATATTACTGGTAAATGTCAAGTTTTAGTAGTTTGGTTATAGAAAAATGCTGAATAGTTTTTGGTGTTATTATTTTATGAAGATGTCAGATAGAGTAATTTTAATACAGGTTGGTTATTGGTTAGGCGAAAACGTATTTTGTATAATAAATAATAATATTATAAATTAGTATAGTACTATGTAAGAGCTTTTTTTATATTATGACTGTAAATCTTTTTCAGTAATTATAGAAATGCTCTAATTTAGACAACATTTATAAGCATACTTAGTAAATCAACCAACACAAACATTTAAACCATTTGAAGTAAACATAGTAACAACGCATATATTTCAAAATGTACGCTATAGGTCAATAAATTTAATAAATTAATCCGCATTAAACAATACTTCAGATAGAGTGAAATTCGATACGTATTCATTGCTCTACTCTATTGTCCAATAAAATGTTTAACAGAGACAATATGTTAGATAAAGCAAAGTAATAATATACCGTATACAATTTCTAGGGATAATAATTTTCGATCGTATTGCAACATTGTTGAATTTTGTATTAGGGCGATCTCATAGCGTATCTGTTACAATGCAGATGGGAAATTATGAAACTTTTGTGTATTCTCTATTAAAAGTCCGATATTTTTTATTTGTGAAAAAAATTGGGTTTAAAATGTGACTTTAACTTGATATTATAAATAACGTCAATTGAAGAATTAAATAAGTAGGTAGGAACTTGGGCTACTTTTAATGTCGGTATAAAATTATCTTTCTCCGCTAATACTGTTAAATTTCCTCTGATTATTGGGTTGCCTGGTAGATATCGCTACCTAGCGATAAGGCCGCCCTTTGCTGTTTCTGTAGTATTGTCTTTGTTATGTGTATTTATGTATTTTTAATGCAATAAAGTATTATAAATAAAATAAATAAATACTGTAAATTATAATAATAAATACCCGTGAATAATGACTGATGTACCTATCACATTTATAAGAAACTATTAAGTATCAATCTAAAATTATCTATACTGTCAAAATAATACCACAGTATAAAATTTACGATACTGTACGTAGTGTTATAAGCCACGGGTAATAATATTGTTCCCTGCTACTTGGTTATCTATGACAATAGACATCAGGCTATATTTTATGTACATTATCATCAAGGTACATTGTTTAAGGATTCAATTGATAACACTCGATCATAAAGACAGCTTTAAGCTCTATCCATAATGTACAGTACAATAAAAGTTTAAAAAATCATTTAAAAATAATTTATTGCGTTATGCCAAAAGTCGTAGAACAAATGTTGTTACTTATGATGTTAGCTATCTTGTCCTGCGAGGTTGCCGGTGTTTTACAAGTAACCCTGTATATAAGAAGATACGTTGTAATACGTAGATATATGTTTCATGCTCTTGTACATATTTATTTGAATTTCTTAATTCATATTTCAAGTAAAATATCTGTGCAATATCTGCACAAATTGTAACATAAAATATAGGTACTATAAAATATAACTTTCCTAATGATTTTCTACTTTCCAACGCCTGTCATATTCCCCTTGTTAACGTTGGAAATGTCAAGTTGTTAAATAACTAATTGTGTTTTAAATATACAGAGTAGTTTTATTTATTTTGCATTGTCGAGTACTGGGCTTAATGGACTACAATATAAGTTATGTGCTACTCTGCTAAACATGTCACAACATGTTTTGCTTCCCGGTATTATTTGGAAAGTAAATTTTCTATTATTGTCTTGTAGAACGTTTAATATTTACGTACCTTTTCTGCAAAATATGCCTTTTTTAACCGACTTCAAAAAATATACCGGCCGAATTGAGAGGAGGTTTTCAATTCGGCCGGTATATTTTTTATATTTTTACATTGTATAATAATATGATAACTTTATCACGACTATGAAAACTCTTTGTTTTTTAACTACCTACTTAATAAAGCCACCAAAAAAGCTGGATTGGTAAAATTTTCATAATATCTCGGTATAAATATATGAATTGAAAAAAACCATCTTCCTGGTACGAATTCTTCAATATTGTCAAAAATCTTGCCGCAGTCCATCAAAAATATGCAAGCAGACATCGTCGTATCGCATAACATTCACACAGATATGTAGTTTATCTCCAAGTACCTCTCTCAGGTATTTAAAGCGGTCCCTTAAATATTGACTCGTCAGTTACTCAACACTTGTTAACATCAAAATAAATATACCGTATTTATAATGACGTCATACAAAGTTTGCACGACCTTAAGCTAACCCCGCGGTTCGACTTGATTATAGATCAATTGTATCAATTTATACTTACGTGATTCTAATCTGAATCTGCTTTAGAGGTCACTGTTATAGAGATTTCTATTCTTTATTATTCTTTGAAGGACATTTTACGTCATGATTGTAAGGTTTCTATTGCTGTGTACTTTAATGGTAGAAAAAAATGATAATTTTATGTATAACTTGCGTTTTTATGGCAGCAAAGCACATGCCGAAATGTTAGATTGCACCAAAAAATTACGTTCTTCCACAGTCAATTTTATAACACATAAATCAATGTATGCAACTGTAGATAAATCCACAATTTCCAATAATTCGTCGAAGCCACATAATAATTTTTGTAAATCAAGTGAAACATCGCGCAAAGACGCGCGCCGGCCTTTGATGTGTTGCGCAAACAAATAATTCCGAATCCAAGATGGCCGACGTCACTGCATCAAGTTGTCACTTCAATTACGAAAGGTGGTACTTAGCACGCGCATCACACTGTTATTAATACCGATGATAATCGACTTTATAAATTGTCATCGGATATCGTGTTGAAAACCACACGAGTAATTGTCGTTTTAATTAATGCACTTTTGAGAATTTTTGACAAATGATGCTTGGTTGCGAAATGTTGGTTTGTTTTTATTTTTGCATTTATATTTTATGTATAAACTGATACCTAGCATGTATAACTTTGTTTAAAGTGAAACTTCTTTATCGGGGTTGGAAAAAAATTGAGTGTAACATTTTTTCGTTACGCGTGACAAACATTTTTCCGTTACGCGCCATCTTTTTCTTATCCCTACCACGCGTGATTCGACGTATTTCTGTAAAGTTGCATATAGTAAATTATTTTTTTGAAAAATAAGGTCATAAAGAAGTTTCACTTCTTACGTGTGTACACTAGTACACGCACACATTTTTGAAGTGAAACTTCTTTATCGGGGTTGGACAAAAAAATAGTGTAACATTTTTGCGTTACGCCGTACGCGTGACATTTTTGCGTTACGCCGTACGCGTAACATTTTTGCGTTACGCCGTACGCCTGACATTTTTGCGTTACGCCATACTCGTGACATTTTTAAGGTCATAAAGAAGTTTCACTTCTTACGTGTGTACACTAGTACACGCACACATTTTTTTATAGATAAATGTGTATTAATATAAAAAGAAATACTTAGTTGATTATTGTTTTTAGACATTTGTCACTAATGCTCTACATGTAATTTTAATTTCATAAAATATAATATAATACTTAATATATCCATTTTCTGGACTCACAATTGAAAAATTGGTGAATATTGAATACCTAATAAACAATTCCGTAACATACTGTAAAATTATTACCATTGTGACATAAACAAAAGCATTCAATACAACACACCGTAAAATTGCCACCATAAAAAATCAGCCGGTTGAATGGCAACGAATTTTTTAAGTCAGTAAGCGAGTTTATTCAATTACGTTTTACGGTCATAGTGGCAACACTGAACTGTACTGCGTTTTGATTTATCGCTTCGTTTATTCTCGAGTTATTGTAGTGGGCAACACTAACGGTGTATAGTAGGGCTTGTTATAATTTGTTTTGGTGTGGATATTTATGACACTGTTTAAGCAGTGGATTTCTGCTATTAAGTTACTGGTGCAAATGTAGATTGTTTAGGAGGGCAATAACGGTTCTGAGTTATTTCTTATTTTAGTACTTATTAGCTGGTTCGAATTGTAAAATTATTTTTGTTGAATAGTTAATTTATCGGTTAAGTTTATAGGCATATTGTAACATAGAGCTGGTCAAAACGGGGAGCGCAACTAGTGATATGAATAAATTCACATAATATACTTCATGTATATCAAATAACTTAAGCCTCTATCAATAGACTCAATTAAGTACTCAGTTATATTTCCAAATCAAAAGTGGAGTAATGTTGTAAGACACAGCGTTGTATTTAAGCACAACGCTATGTTTTCTCGTTGATTATACGTTCAAAAACTTTCTTCAAGTATATCCAAAAAAAATACCATGGAGAAGAATTATATATTATATATATTATGAAAATTTCGATCCGATCTAAAAATTAACAATGAACAAATTCACAAACGAACATTCCAACCTCCACAGCTAGATGCATTTGTATTGCTTCACGTCGTGTGGGAGCATGTGTTGGACTATAATTATACCATAATAACACGTGTTCGTGTGTCTGTGTGTTCTGTATTTTAACAATAGTATGGAATGTGATATTATTCTTTAGGTAATGGATTTTCATGTGTTTCTATGGATTGGAAAGTTTGAGAGATACACATATCTCTCAAACTAAGAAAATCGGATCACGATATACATATCGTGATCCGATTTTCTCGTCTTAGGACAGTTCTACATTTTACTTGGAAAAAATTAAATAAAAAGCTACCGGATATCAAACATACGATCGTTATGTATGATGTTTAAACGTAAATATTACTCAGCAAAAAGAGCGGCAACAACAAATTATCGATATGACAGCTGTCAAAATTCTGTTAACAGCACTCGGAACTTATAAGGCCGATGTTTCGTAACTGCCATATGGCCCAATGCGCCTACAGTTTTTCGTAATAGTCTATTTTTATTAGTTCATTCTGTATGTGAAATAACCCTTTCCTATGTTAGTTTACATATGCCATACGTTGTATGGTTTCATAAACAATAGATAAAATTTGGTTGAGAATGTTACAACGGTAGTTTAAGGACTGATTCCTAAAAGAACTCCTGAATTAAATGTAATATTCTGTAAAGATTATAGATGCATTTAGAAAACAATACTTAAGGGAATAGAAAGCAGATAAATAAATATGTAGTTACTTTTTCAAGGAGGTCTGAAAGTCGAAATCTATATTATCAATGTCACTTATTGAACAGGATTTATCTTTACAGCCACTATTTACGTTTACGTAAAAGGCATTATTTTCCCATCATCTCTCAAAATATCAAAGAGTAGGTGCACCAGCGTTCACGCAGTTATGACTCGTCTGTTTACAATAATATAGGCTATATTTGTTTCACTTAGGACCTGCATAAAAATGTGTCGGCGTGGGATAGACGAGATCGTGTCATGAATGCATAATATGACGTCATTGTATCGAGATCTAAGAATGCGTGGTATCTGATTAAGCTCTGCTCTCTAAGGCATGGCCGTGAACGGTTCATACACTTTGGGATCTATTGTAAATATTGTATTAAGTAGACGTTCAACGCCTGCGGTTATGAATGGGTGACGTAATGTTATATACAATAGATTGTTGATTTATGTTTGTATCGTGTGTTTGACTTGTAGGACTAGTGGACACGATGTTAGACCTTCGTCACATCTGTTTCATTCCAGGATCAGATGATGTTGACATTCACTTTATGGAATTTTTCAGAGACAGTCTGAAGTTTGGATTTGTGCTTCTGTTAACAAAGTGTGTTCCCTGTTTATTAAAAGTGCAGTAGATTAGATTTAAAATCTCATGGGAGCTTTTAGCTTGCGTTTTAACATTATCCTTATTCTTGTCCCTTTTAATTCTAACACTAAATTAAATACCTTCAGGTCCTTGCAAATTGGTATGTCCATTAAATTAGTTAACCGGAATTCAATTGCGCAAAGAGAGTTTGACACAATAATAAGAATGTCTGAAATTTCACAGCACGTAACAAATAGTGGGAACAAAACTGCATTGTTAGTGACTTTACGAAACACGGCATTCCGGCCACCTGTACTTCGGCAAACTCGTTCAAGGATTGAACATTAGTTTGGAGTTTCATAACTTTGGCGGTGAAATTCCTTATACTTTTATCAGGAAGGATATTTTTTGAAGAAACGTTTTGTTCGTCAAGATCTTGAATGAATGCTGAAAGTTACATCATGGGCATCATTTATTTATTATTGGTCATGACGCCAGAGAAATTGGCTATCGAATGCAATGAACGATCATGTTTGGAGAACACTAGAGTTAACTATGTATTATAATAGAGGATATAACAAAATTAATTATTTATGACTGTCCTCTTCTGTTGCAGCGGCTCTTGACTCTTTTTTATTGACTTCATTTTAGTCTGTCGGAGTGCTATTTTCCCATCGTCAATCAAAATTTCGTGGAAATATCGCTTGGAATAAACAAACAGGATATAGACAGACAGAGAATTATTACAAAAATTGTTTCTGGTATCTTTAGCTTGTGAAAAAACAGCTATTACGACAGAGACACCTACATTTTAAATTTACGAATCTAGATTTGGAACACCCATTAATCAGAAGTAGAAGACTGAAGGACATCACTAATGTACAATAATTTATTCGCTTTGTTTGTCGAAATACCGTCATGTTCGAGTATGTTGGTATCGCCGCATCTATATTAGTCCATTTCTGTCAAGCCGTGGGCCGACAAAGCGGTATGCGCACTGCTTTTGAATTTTAAATTCATTTAATCATCTAAAGGGCCGATACTGGTTTAAATTTCTCCGTATTCGAAGCAATAAAGATGATTTGATACTGACCTAGTTTTATGGGTGTTCTTCATATTTGCGGAATTTCGGTTTTATCGCATTAACTGGTTTGCAGATCGCAAAAATGTTTATTGTGATCTCGTATGCGATCAGATAAGGTTTTTATTGCTGTATCGTTAAAATTATCAAGAACTTATGTTTGTAGGACATTGAGTATTTACGAGAATATTTAATGTAGAACCGAAGCAATTTGTAGACATTCAACTAAAATTGTAACATATTATATTCCAGTAAATAGTTATTTTAATTCAATTTAAACTTTTCAACAAGACCATAGACACATCCGTGACACGACACAAACGTTGCATTGAAAGTAAAAATACTGTCCATTCACAACAAAGCCGAGGTCACAGTACAGTTGAAAATCATTTTTCTCGTCTAACTGGACTTGTCAACGTATTGTTGTGTGACTTTAAGGCCATTTCAGATGGTGGCATTTGCAAGTATTATTTATGACCCGGATTGACCGCGGGTAAAAAAATTAGAAATACCGTAGCTTTTTGCTGGTGATATTTCCAAAAATGTTTGAGGATTTTTGGTGCTTATTTTGTAGATACAAACAAACAAAAATGGTTTTTTATGTATAATTTTACGTTACAAAGCATGACCATTTCGCTGAGTTTAAAGATATTCCCTTAAAATAATATTTAAAAACAAAGGGAGAGTTTAGATGGTGCCACGCAAGAAAATTTAGTTATTTAAAAAACATATAAATATTGTAAAGGATGAACAATCTCGTTGTTTTAAGTCTAACAATCAGATCTTCAAAATGGTCTTATTACAAAGTATTAAAAAATCACTTTACCTTACTTCAAGTCTAAAAAATTCAGCGCTGAATTGTCTTTTAAATTATTAAAAGTTTCAGGACTGACCTATTTAGATATCGTCTCTAAGTCATGGCGTGATTATATCAATTTTTCCAAATACCTCATATTATATACAAGGTTATAATATTTTTATGCTTCTAGAAGGTTTAAACAATAATATCTAATTCTCTCTATTAAAATATCAACTGTTTAAACATGGACAGACGTGACAATTATGTAAGGATTAAGAACTAATTGCTATTTCCTTTGATAATAATCATGTGTCCCGCATCACGTCATGCGGGTTTTATCTTTGGCAGAAATCACAACAATATTTTGTTATTACTTGTTCAATTTGTTACTTTATTATAAGTCAAAGCTCGCCTCAAATTTTAATAAGTCACAATGCGTACAACCGTTCTGAAAGACCTTCGTACAATCGTCGATCCCAGATCTAACGGGACCACATTGCGTAACAGTGTTTTTGCTATTGGTAGTGAATTTTTAATAGAACCTTCATTGTTAAGTATTGGTTACAATAGAACAGATCTAATAGATATAGTTCGGTAAACATCAAGGCGTGTTTTCATAGCTATTTACAATAATTTGCTTCGTTGATAGATGGTTGTCGTTACGTTGCGATTTTGAGGTTCAAAAGGTCCAAATGTAAGCATCTTCACAATGGGCAGCGTTGGCCCAAGAAATGATTGTCGAGGTTTGCCATTACAGCGATTATGAATTAGCATCTACAATGATGGCCGATTATAGACATAGCTCGTCTACACTATCGTGATTGTCTCTACTGGCCCAACGCTGCCAATTGTGAAGATGGGCCACTACGTTGAAATTACCTGGTAATATGTAATTAGATACAATGACCTTTGACAGATCAGGTTAAAATAAGTAGACGCTTCTGATAGCGTAATGGATTGGTTGGCATTCGAAAAGATTGATTAAGTATTGCGCATGTCAAAGGTAGTGTTTTTTTTATTTGTTGAATTATAGTAGAAAAATGGGGTTTAGTTTATTTATATGCTTATTGGAAGTCGGGAAAATTTGCTGAGGTCATAATAATTATTGTTGCGGACGGCGACTACGTGGACAACGGCGATGCCGAGCGACGGGCATTGGAGAGCGCGTTGGCTGTGATGCGCGCTATACCCTGTGAAAACGGCACCGGGCCGCGGTAGTGGGGTCGAGTGGGCGGGGCGTATTGTGCCCTTACGCTCATGGTGCTCATCGTACCTACCGTTAGTTTTAAATAGGATAAGATTGTACATAACGTGTGAAATTTGTAAATATTTTATGGTACTACCGAATAAATCACCTTGGAAATCGCTACGAGTTTTACTTGAACAAGTGGGAACCTCTGCGCCTCTACTCTACATCTACAATACAGTCCACTGACCGGGGCTATAATTAATAATTATCATACTTTAAACTTATGTTGTCTACATTATTGCATTTCTTCGGTTTAACATGTTAGTTAAGTTAGTAGTGATGTCTTCATTGTACCCAGAAATTTGACAAAAAGAAGAGGTTTTGTAAATGATACATAAGCACTTTATTTCCACGTAGACATTTTATCCCAATTTGATTCACAATATTGAGGGAAAATATTAAAGTCACGTCACACGCTTCTGTTGAGAGAAGGTAAGGGAATAATTCAATTTTCTTAAAAGGACCACTGAGAAATTACTGACGTTTCCTGTTATTATAGAAATGACTGAAGCACAAGTGATGGATTTTATTAGAAAGAGATAAATGCGTTGATGTGAAAAAAAGGAAGAGGGAATATAGAAACTGAACTTCATTTCATAAAAAAGAATTTATCTTTAAAAAATAATCAAATATATTTTATGCTAAACATTGAATACTAAATCCAACTTCTAAGTCATGGCCTCTGTCAACAATAGATCTTTTTCTGTCGGTTACTAACAACAACATGTTGCTATGAGCAATATTTTGGGGCTTGTCACGTTCAGGCACGGAATTAGGGAACAGCACCAATATTTGTTTTGGTTTAATCAGCTATACCTGTTTTTTTTATTACTTATGGACTGCGTCTCCTTGTCCACCAGGTTGTCTGGAGGAGATCGCTGTCTGAGCGATAAGACCACCTGTTGTCCTATTTTATTACTAATATATGTATCCTTATTTGTTCTTTTCAATAAAGAATTTTTGTTTGTTTGTTATACTGCTGACTCTCCTCTATCCACCATATGGAATCTAGATGATGCTCTCTATATGGTGTAAGCAACACAGGATGAAATGTCTAAAGGATTGAAAGAAACAGAGAAAACACAGTTACAGTCACACGCATATGAAGAAAAAATAACAGAAAATTTTAAGATTATAGAAATAAAAATTCCATTAATTCAAACAATAATTATTATCAAAAGTCCAAAAGTTATCTTCAACATTTCTTTACTCAATGGAAAAGTATCGCAAAGTATATTTCTGGAAATTTGTTTTCTGAACACAATATGTTTGAGCCTGGGTCAATGTTTACGCCTAATCTGATGCTTATTTACGAGATCTTTCGGGGAATTTCTGATATTTTTAAAACTTATTGGTTTTGGTCATGCGAATTTGAGAATATTTAGTTACACTTCGGCTTCCATTATTTTTACTGTTTAAAATTGATGTCTGTTACAATCTTCTATACTTTTTTAGGAAGTATGATAATTTCAGTCTTCATTGTAAATACTATTTTTGTCATATAATAAACAGTTTATTCCTTTCATTTTTTTATAATTGTTGAAATTACAGCCAGGAACAATATTATCGGTATAAAATTCAGTAATTATGGGCCAATTCTATCGAATATCTTATCTATACTTATTTTAAAGCTGAACTTTGCTTGCTTTGAACGCGCTAATCTCGGGAACTACTGGTCCGATTTGAAAATGAAAATTTGAAATTATTTCGGTGTTAGATAGCCCATTTATCGAGGAAGGCTATAGGCTATAATATCATCACGCTAAGACCAACAGGAGCGGAGCACTGCGAGTAAAACCGCGGAGCACAGCTAGTGTATTATACGTATATTATTATGTAAGAGTAAATCTCGGAATCCCTATGGTTCCCTTAAAAGCCTCTACGGGAGGTAATACATTACTTCAGTCTTCCATCATTATTATATAATATTTTACGTTGATTTTTACGGTTTGAGGAAAATACTCTGGAAGTTTAGAAATTCTGGATATTTTAACAAACTACACAAACAGTCGTAAAGTTTGTGAACGTAAAATTTTAATTTGGGACAGAAAGGTTTTCAAGGAAAGAGTATAAAAAGTTATTATTGTAGTGACATTTTCTGTTTGTTATGTTTAAAATTTAAATATTTTTAACCATCTTTTTGACGCTATAAAATATTGCTATTTTGTCTATACTTTGGTAATCACAGTTTATTTTTTATATTCCATTAAATGTATATGGAAATACAGATGAGAAGAAACACTAACATAATATATAAACATATTCATACAAATTAAAATTTCACAATTGCTCCTTTTATATAAAATATTGCATTTATCTAAAACATTTTGCTAAATATTCATATTTAATAGATATCAATAAAATCTCGATATAAGTACGATAGAACACTGTAAATGTAAAGCGGTTATTTTAAATTATCTAAGTTTCAAATAGTTTAATCTTACAACGTTTTGATTTAGTAATTTTTCATTAAGATCTATTCACAAAGGCTTATCACGTTTTTAAGAGCTTCAGTCAACCGAGAAGCCCTTTGTGTCTTTTGATACAATAAAATGATCAAGTACGTTATGGAAAATAAAGCTAGAGGTTCCGTATAAAAATAAATTTATGGATTCGTGCTCTATTAATAGTGTATAGTGATGGATGTGTATTTGAACAATATGCAATAATAAAGGAACCAAATTTCTAATATTTTATCCCAATAAACATGAACAGTTTGGATTATGTTTTATGTTAATTTTGACAATTTTAATGTGTAAAGTTGTACATAACATTTGCATCTAAAGCCTAAAAATTATGCATCTCAATTTATATGCTTCACTTAGAATTTTTAATGAGTAAAGAAATAGTTTCACTACGTACCGATATTTTTAGCTCCAAGGCCGAATCCTCCTTTCAATGTTAAATCTAACGCATCAATTACCTTCTGCATTCCATATACAAATAAGCATGAAAGTTTTATTCCCATGAACTACGGAACTCTAATAACAATATTCCACAACCAATCTGGGATTAACTTAATAGCCAATAAAGATTAAAATTAGATAACTCGGAGCATCCTCGCTTGGAAAAAATGTCATCATCCGTCACTTTGTAGTTTTGGGGGTGTTTCGAAATGGTTGATATATAACTCTTGATTTACATAAAATGGATTGAACAGCCTTTAAAGGTCATGTTGGGTGCTTTGTCAGAAATGGAGTTTGGTAATAGTGCAGT
Source organism: Colias eurytheme (assembly GCA_907164685.1). NCBI lineage: Eukaryota > Metazoa > Arthropoda > Insecta > Lepidoptera > Pieridae > Colias > Colias eurytheme. Next base: position 79,890 of record CAJQZN010038633.1, on the reverse strand, counting down.
AGTAGCATTTATAATTAAAGACATTGGTAATATTATTTACTAGCTGTGCCCCGCGGTTTTACTCTTGTTGGTCTTAGAGTGATAATATACAGCTCTTAGCCTTCCTCAATAAATGGGCTATCTAACACCGAAATAATTTTGCAAATCGGACCAGTAGTTCCTGAGATTAGCGCATTCAAACAAACTCTTTAGATTTATAGTATTAGTATAGATTTTAGAATTTGGTTGCAAATCTGCTGGAATATGGTAGTTTATAAAATCATAATATGAAATGAAGTTCCGTGGGGCATGTGGCATGATGCATTATGCATATTCACTGGTCGATTCGAACAGTTTTCTGTGTTATACCAGATCGAGACATTATTTTTTTCGTCGTCACTGGGAACGCAAAACCAAAACCTTATACACTGTACTAAAGAGGCGGTTGGATAAATTTATATAGCTCAAGTCTTAGTTTATCAAATCATCAATGATTTTAATGTACGCAATACGCAAAGATTTTTGAGCCTCGTAGAGCGAACCTTTAGGAGTATCCTTAGCTTATTTATAATGAGGGACGATACGGTACACTCATCTATAAAATAATTTATGGCTATGTTAGGTAATTGTAAAAAAAAACTTCTATATATACATATATATATATATATATACTTGTGTTGTAATAAATACTTTTTAACTATTTTTTTATCAAATTTAATGTCAGTTCTGTCATTATAAAAGCGTAATTACATATTATTATACTATAGGTAGATACTATTATCTAGCAAAACACCTAATAAACAAATACATTTGAAATCCGCTCCTTCATCGTAATTAATCAATTCAACTGAAAGCAAACAGAAACAAAGCAACGTTTCATATTGTATCCATTGTTTATTTTAAATATTAAAGCAACAATCTGGCGACCATTTACAGAAATAGCTGGTCGTTCTCATGTGTGGGCCCTCACATTTAGATATTTGCTTTGAACTTAAAACGGTTTTATAAAAATAAACTCGACGTGATTGTTTTTATTCATACTTGATGGATTTATCTTGGTTTGCTGTGAGATGTTGCTTAATGTTGTTTATTGGATGTATTGATATGGGATTTATAAATTTTATTAAATTTAAGTTAGAAGCACAGCGTAGTTATATTGTTAGAGAAAATTACGTAAAATGTTTTTTGAGTAGGTATGTTTGCTTAATTTATTTATTGGCTATTCGTCGAAAGAAGAAAAGCAAAAACATTGTGTTTTTGCTGTTCTTCTTAGCGTCAAAATGCTCAACTTTTTCTTAATTGTATCTGAAGAATTTATCCATGAATTAAAGTTATCCGTTCGTTAATCAATTTATGTGATTCCTAAAGTACATATTAATATACAGTAATAATAATCGAAGTTTCTATATTGAACAGCAATTATCTACATCAAAGAATATCTATGAAAAGACATTCAATAAACTACACAAAGATACGCGGTGCTTACAAAAACTACACGTTTATTCTATTCCACTTTAACGTGGTAAATGGAGAGTACATTAAAGAATTTATTAAATTAGCCGTCGTGTACCGACAGCATTTCTAATGACCTTCAATAAATACGATATTACATACTGTCATAGTATTATGGCCAGCATGGGGTATAGAGTATAGACACTGAGTAGATTGGGTTACTTTTGTGTTATACAGCTGATAAGAATAGCTAACAAAATATATTATTAAAGTTATTTATTTTTATTTATAGCTTAGAAAACAGACGTTGACCTGTCTTCGCAGGAACCAAAGCAGACACTGTCAAACTGGCAACTGGAAGGATCTTACTTTTTCTTTCGAATTTCGGTTCAATTTTGACATTCTAAAAATGTTTGAATTAGAAAACTAAGAAAAGGAGTGATAGAGTAGGTAAAGGTACGTTAAATGTTTAAAAAAAGACATATATTTTTCTCTTTATTTCTAGAGCATTTAATTAAAATTATAAAGAAATAAGTTAAAAATGCATTTTATAACAAGTTAAAAATAACTGAATAGATAAAATTTACTGCAGAAAACCACATTAAATTTGCAAGCAATAACAATGTTAAAAATCCTTTTATGCATCCTGATAGAAAAACAATCTTGCAAATAATTTTGTTTGCGTATTTCTGTGAATTCAAGGTAGGCAGACCCATGCGATTAAATCTAATGAGAATGAACAGAAAAACATAATAGAACTACATTAAAAGCCTTTCGTAATTACTAACCTTTAAAACAAGAATTTGAAAACAAAAACTTGTCTGAGTCAACGTTTTTAGATCATAATTATGATAGTTTATTGTCAAGGTGCAGTAAACCTGCTGCATTTACTTTCACTATAAAACAAACAAGTGAAATATGTTTATTTTTATAATTTTAATGCCAACTGCATGTAAAGATGCTCGATATGATAACGTCACTTCCCTGTTCCATAAACACGGTATTAAATTTAAAAGCACACAGTTAACATACCTTTATGTCTTCTGTAAAAAGACTAAAACATTTGTTTGACGTCATACATAATGCTATTAGTAATTTTGTGTTCTGCAGATTCTGATAACGAGTTATTTTTATGAAAGATCAAAATGTAAGAGAATACATAGGAAACATACAGGAATAGGGCATGGATAGCCATTGTATTAAAAAAAATACTTTGTTATTCAAATTATATCATCATCAATGAAAATATAAATTTCCTTTTCATTCATTTCGTAGTACCTAACAATATTATTTTATAGCTCTTATACTCATGCCGCTTTTATCTATTATGTAAATAATATTTATTGTTCATTTTGAATCACCGTGTGTCACCGATACTCAAGTTTTATAAAATATATCCTCATTCATTATACAGCGGTCCATAAGAAGTTGTATTATTTCTAAGTCCATAATAATTCTCCATAATTAATAAAACAGGCAATAAGTGAAAGTCCCACTCCATTGATAGGTTCAATATTTATTGATTTAATTATTTATCTTGGAGAGTTTCTTTGATAACGATATGATAATTAAATAATGGTGTTTCATAATATTATTTTCTAGTGTTCGCTGTATCTAAACTTGTCTTGATGATATACTACCTAGAGATAAAACTTGTTGCAAAACTTTGAATTTTATGCTAACGCGAACGTCTTGTTGGAAGTTAGGTAGTTCATTGTTTTAATACATTTCCGAATATTCTCAGGTTTAGTTTAAGTTTTAACGCATTTACAAGGCGATTTATTCATTATATTAATTATTTACTACTTCCCGACTTCTTATGTAATAATCACATAAAATCAAACACATTTTATAGACAGTTCGTTCTATTTTATTTTATACTCAATAGTAACGAATACTTTACTTGAAGATGTAACTAATGATACAAAGACTACAAAAGCTTTAATAGCGAGTCGAGTAACAAAAACAAAAGTAATGTTTCAGTTCCATTTAGCAGAGCGATTAGTTATTGTGAAAATAAATCCAGTGATAAAACAAATATCAATTTGCATTTTATTTAAATCGTTTTGTCGAAAGTTTTTGACAACTATTACTTATATTAATTTATGGTATATCTCTGAAACTTGGTCATGTAATTATTAATATTTTTATGATATCATTATCTAATAACATGCTTGTAATGATATAATGAGGCGTAAATAATTTTTCTAATTCAATGGAATACATCTAAGTAAAACATTACGTGTGGTACGCCGCAGGGGAGCTGTCTTGGTCACAACTTATTTATTACCTTCATTAATGCTGAGTTCTCCTAATTATACTCTTTAGTGAACGTTTATTACGATTTATGTAAGATAATAAATATCTTAGTAGATACATGTGAGTTAGTTTTAAAAACGTGCTTAGGTTTTATTAATTTACCTCCATTTAATGAAGTGAATGTTGATAAAGATTATGTAGATCATTATTTACTATTTTTACGTTAAAAGATTCAATGTTTATATATTTCATGACACATGCATATTAAATAATAAGGACTATATGATAGAAGTTATGTGAAAGGTCATTATTTAAATATTTCAAAGATGCCATTATATTTTACTATTAAGTATCCATAAAACAAATTATGCGTATAATTGATTGTTTACATAAAATTATGAAATATATTTCATAAATAACTCATTTATATTCGATACGCTATCGATATGCATAAATTACAATAATTGACCTATATTCACAAAGATCGTATTGTTCCATTTAAAAATATTACAATATAGCTTTTAGTATGTAAATGTTTATTAATTACCAGTTCTATTGTTAACTATTCAACCACACACTTTAAGAATTAAAAGGATTTTTTTTACAATCTTTAAAATTTTTTGCATTTGATATTTACATGGATACTTGTGTATGAGTAGAAGTAGTTACGGTGACCTACTATCCAAGTATCCATATTATAGGAAGAGGTTTGGAAATAAAACACTAAAATTGTGTATTAAAGTAATAAATAAAAAGAAAAAAACTAAAGCTAACTTTCTTGTGTTGATGCAGAATGTGATTTATTACCACGTTATAAGTGTAAATTTTTCAACTCCAAATATATAAATGTTCGCTCTCGCTCTTTCACAAAGCCATTAGTATTTCTATCTCTTTCCTGCATTTCCGCCACGGATATGGACTTCCTCAATCTCTTCAGATAATTTCAACGTTCGGTATTTATGGATTCAATGCTGTTATGAGATTTTATAGCTGGCCTTAATATAAGTGTAATATTGTTTACGCTTTTATTTATTCAAGTATTATTTAATTATTGATGACGTTTATTATGGAACACTTTGAAAATATGAATAAAAAGCAACTATTAATTTTCATTTAATTATATTACTTACATATCAAATGCAATTATTTAGGTTCGTTTCACTATCAATTAATTTTCAATTAAAATTAACCCCATTTTAAGACAAAATAATGAAGCTACCTTTACTTCATTATACTTTACGCATCATAACAGAAATGTTTACTATCAGTAATTGCTTGTTTCTTAATAACATCTTTAGAAAGCAAAATTGAGTGCTAGGGGAAAACTTTATTACTACTCATTTGTATAATTATTTTAATTTGTTCTGTTTACCTTAACGAAACAACCGTTATTTTGTTTTCATCGGGAAATATTACTCGACTAGCAAATTACTTCATTTTCTGCCCACTCAAATTGTTTCATTCAAGGATTTGTTCATTATAATACAAATTAGTACATTTATTCATTCAATATCCATCAGATAGATATTATATCGATCAGTTATTTTCTCACAATATACGATTTGTAATAAATTTGCTGCTGATCATGGCTTCACCCGGATAGTCCAGCCCGATTTCAAAAATTTTTCACGGTTTAATATCATAATCGGATACTAATCTTATTGAATTAAAACTTTTTAAAACCCATTCAACCAAATTTTTTTGAGTTACAAGTTACGTATCTAACACGACCTTCAATAATGACCCAATAGATTGTTGTACAAAATCAAAACTAATTCATTTTTTTCTGTTCCAGGTGAGTTTCCCGTACATTTGGGTATGTCTGATCGTTATCTAAACATCTGTCGATGGCTATCGTCATATCCATTGACCCATATATAGCGCCTCCAGTCTCCACAAATCCAACGACCTTGTAAAAAAAGGACCAAAACCCACACCTTTCCTTACTGATTATCCATACCAACGGTCTTCGAGATGCGGCAGGATATTTAGAATTGTATTTCTAATTGCTTAGGGTCCATATTCCAATGTGTATTCAAACTGTGCGTTCGGCGCCTGTAGGCACGCGAGTTGAGAAGCCATCTGCCACCTAATTAGGACCTTTGATACAGAGCGGCCTTGTCCTATCTGTTTGTTTTTCCTTTATTGTATTTTGTGAATAGAGTTTTTAAACAAGAATGTTCATTGAGATAGGATCACATAAAGACGGCTTTCACGGGATAATAAACATTTCTGCGGCTGAATAGAAAATAAAATGCCATGAAGTTTTAATTGCAAGTGCGATTTGAAGTTCATGAACGGCAGCTGTTTTTGCGCTTTGTGCGAATTGTGACTTTATTCTGTATGTGATAGAAATGAATTTCTAATATATTGTAAGATTAAGAGATACCAACTGCACCGTGAGTTAAATATGTGGCATAAACATCTGCTCTATGCATAAATAATCTGCACGCTTTAAAATTAATCAAGTGGTTTTATTAAAAAAGCTGTATGGAATTTTGTTGAGTTGTTGACATGTGCCTGAATGTTTGTAAAACATGCATGAAATAATTAGAAGTATATTTCTATATCGACTTCTGTTTTTTTTAAAGACTTAAATTTAAATTAAGGTAGGTATTGTTTCGTAGTTAAACCATCATTTTGATAACAGGCCTACCTTGTATATGTAGTATGTACCTATAGAGATGAAGCATTTACAAAATTAAACATGTAAAGACAACAAACTCTGATATGACCAAAATGTCTCAAGAACACAACAGAGGTCTTGCTGAATAAAGACATACAATTTTATAACCTAGATGCATGCATGCGTGGGTGAGAGCATTGTCTAAACATGTCCCATTGAACAAAACGGTTGCATTAGCCCTTTACGGGATTATCAGGGCGTATCCAACAATGAAACATCAATAACGTAGTGTTATCTCAATGTCGGACAAATTTAATCGTTTTGTTCGCGATCGTAGGGTTGCCAAAAGTTTAGAAATAAAAATCTATAATTTGTGTAGGATGGCAAAGATATGGATGATTTTCCTCAAATACGTATTAACTCAAATTCTACTGAACAAATTTTCATGTAATTTTGCAGTCTTACGTATAATGATAAAACATAAGCTGTAGAAATACTCATTTTTAAGCATGGTTTTATTAACCACTCAAACGGCGACGTACATAAACGTTTACTTGTTATTGTATAGGAAAAAAAATGGCGGTTTCACTTCAAAAACATGTGTATAATGCATGATAATAAATAATATGTTCTGTAATATCACTCTAGTCTCTACAATACGTTCTATTGATGTATTTTATATGAATAATTTCGCACATAAAAATAATTAAGTTGACAACCCTACACATGCCTGAATGTTTGTAATCCAAATGCACAACCGATCCAATTTATGGTATTTTCATAGTTCAAATCTGTGGTTCAAATATATTTTTGTCACGTAAATTTTTGGGATGACATATTGCGTTTTTGGATGTTTTGTTTGTACTGTCGTTTGTTATAGTCGTGTTAAAATCGAAGGGAAAATTAATTGTGTTTGTTTTATGTGCTTTGAATACCGTTAATATAAAAGAGTGAGTTTTGGGGAATTTGTATGAATTGTAGATAAAAACATGATTTAAGAACTGATAATAGTTTAATAAATCATAAACTTTACTAAATTCTACGACTACTACAAGCAACAAAAAAATATTTATAACATAATATCTAAAGTATGCAAAACTGCACCAGAAACAAGGTAAATTTATAAAAAGCGTGAATCTATAACCGTAAACATAAAGATTTCATCTTAAAATTTCCTAGAAAGTATGATTAGTGTATAACATTTGCAGACACTTAGATAAACAAACAGAAGCTATGAATCATGAAGCATGTGGTAATAGACTGAGTCATTTAATGTTAAACAAAATTTAACATCAAATCTTAACTATAATCTTGCAAAACTATGGGTGTATTATCACCATAATGCAGACCGTACAAATGTACTGTTACTAAGGTTCATGTTTTTCTGTAGAGAAACAAAGCAAATATTGCGTATGTAGGTATAGCATACTTTCTGACATCTGCTTAGTTATTGAATATTAATCTAAAGTGTGTAGAGCCAAATTGGCTTCCGATGAAAAGAATTTATTAATGTTGAACTGAATGATACAAGTGCATGTCAGTATCATCCTAAAGCTAAAGAGTTAATTTTTAAGAGCTAAATGATCAAACAGGATCGATTAAAAAAATGTATTTCATCGTTGGTCATGTGATCCTTGGATGCTGTAGATATCCTCCATACATTTTTTAGATGTAAATCTATACTAATATTATAAAGAGGAAAGGTTTGTATGTATGTATGTATGGTTTTCACGCATAAACTATTGGACCGATTTTGATGAAATTTGGCACAGATAATCTTTAGACCCTGAGGAAGAACATAGGCTACCTTTTATTGCGAAATATGTAACACCGGCGAAGCCGGGGCGAACCGCTAGTCTATACAAATATTATAAAGAGGAAAGGTTTGATTTTTTGTTTGTTTGTTTGTATAAATTGAATAGGCTCCGAAACTACTTGGCAGATTTGAAAAATTCTTTCACTGTTGGAAAGCTACATCATTTCTGAGTGACATAGGCTAGGTTTTATCCCGGAAATCCCACGGGAACGGGAACTATGCGGGTTTTTTTTGAAAACGCGGGCGAAGCCGCAGGCGGAAAGCTAGTTATTAAATAAAATAAACGTAGCGTTTTTAACATTATTACATGCTACATATTATATGAATAAGATGCATCATACAAGCATTTCGCATAGAAGCTGTACATTAAAGTGAAATTGCAAATGTACCTCTTAAGATATTAATATAAATAATGGCTTATAAGACGAGCAAATACGAGTTACATACTTTATTAGCACTTCTGAAACAGTCATAGTCATTCATTCCTCCATATTAGGTACAAAAACTTGTCTAATTTACTCAAACTCAAACTCAAACATTTATTTATTTAATTAGACTTCTTCTAGAAGCACGTTTGAATCGTCATAACATTTTTTAACATTAACCACCGATTCGGAAAGCAGTATCTATGGAGAAGAACCGGCAACCGGCAATTTATTCAACTATCTTTCCGCCCGCGGCTTCGCCCGCTTTGTCTAAAAACTTTGTCTAGAATTACTCTATCAATTAAAAAAAAAACGCATCAAAACCGTTGCGTAGTTTTAAAGATTTAAGCATACATAGGGACATAGGGACAGAGAAAGCGACTTCGTTTTATACTATGTAGCGAAGCTTTCCATAAAGATATGTCCAAGTGACAAAGAATGGTCTACATGGATGTACATCCATTAATATACCCTAATATGGGTCACAGATGTAATATGTTGAGACAATCTGTGGGAAACTTGGTTGTAAAATTTAAACAATTTTTAACGACGAAAGTTTGGAATAAGTAATGATCTTTGATTAACTACTAATTCGACGGATAGATTTTTCTCTCATCATGACTGATTATTATTTATACTACATATTTTTATAGATTATTTTGATACTTCTGAAATCTTTGTAGAGCAACCTAATATTCATAATTTTTTATTAATTCAATTTCTACTTAAGTTTGCATTTTTTATATATTCGTTTTGAGTAATTTTAATATTATTACATATATTAATTTAGTAGCAGGATGATAGAAAAATAGAAGTTGAAATATAGGAATAAGTCTGATGTATACTACAAATACACAACAATTTGTAACCACAGTCTCCTAAACAAATTCAATAAGTACTTTGCATACGTTTTTGAAATCGCTGATAATGTCATATCAGAATGGAAAACTACATTCAATTATTGTTCAGCCGTATACGCGTATCATATAAACGAATTAACAATCTCATTTTCTATATAGAGGCTGAATTATCTTTACATCTCAACGTAATGGTTGACGCTCTTAGTTCATTCCGTTTTATCGCCTATTCAACTTTCTAGACGCCATTTTTGGCTAAACTATAGCAATAAAACAAATGAACGATTGTTTTTTTTAAACGATACAATGAAAACCCTTTTAGAGGTCTTTAGATCGTATTGTTGGGTAAGCGACCCACGCGCTAAACGGTTAACTGTCAGTTATTTTAGACCTAGGGTAAATTCAATTGTGTTATTATATTACTGAGGAATATGTTTAACCTATTCATTTGTTTTATTATTTTAGAATATTTTGTCTGTATCTGTATTCTGAATATAAAATCTGATTCTAATACATCAAACTTTAATTTAAATTCTTAGATTTAATGAGCTAAAAAAATTTGTATTGTGTCGAACTTAGGTACATATTTAACATGATAATAAAAGTACTGCAATCATTCTACATATTCATTTCATTTCGCATTCTCACGCCTTGAGACTAGATTATTAACTAATCTTATGATATTTAAACACGTTTTTAATCGCACTAATGATATTTGTACACGTTTGATCTTTAATTCTCTTTGGATTGCGTATCACTGAATTACATGTGGTATTCCCGGATTAAATTATGTACAAAGAGAGTCCTCTGAAGCATACCTATAGTATGAAAGTTTAAAAAAGTAAGAAATTCTCGTTTTATCGAAAACTTTTGATCACTATGAAGTAGAAGAACATTCCTATATTAAAACGAACTGTCAATACTGAATATGTTTTTAATATTATATAGTACTAATATTATAAAGCAGAAGAGTTTGTTTGTTTGAACGCGATAATCCGATTTGAAAAATTCTTTCAGTGTTAGATGGACTATAGTTGTTAAATGGACTATATTTGAGGAAGGCTACAAGGCTATAATATCATGACGCTAAGACCAATAGGAGCGGAGAAACGCGGGTAAAACCGCGGGGCACAGCTAGTAAGTCATAAATAGCTATAACAACGCAACAGGCAATCGATTACTACACCAGTTAAACTTCTAAACAAACTGTACCCCGATTAAACAATCAAAAACCGCACTAAAGCCAAGCATGTAGTAGCCACTAACCCATGTTAGCTTCAGGGTCACGCTGACCTCTAACTGTTTCACAATTGGTTCAAGAAACCCGAATGGAAAGGTACGAGAATATAATGTCGAATTGACGGCAAGAATCAATATATTTCTATGAGCAGAATCTAAAATGGCGCGAACAATAGATCGTTTCGGCTTCCGTCGTGGTGTGGTGCAAGTGTTGAGCTTTTAATTTTATAATTTCTTTGTTTATACGAGTTATTAGTATAATTAATTTATAACAAATTATTTGCGCATACAAATAATTGCTATGCAATTAATAAATCTTTTATTCTTATGAGAAAAAAATGGCGTGAACTTAAAGCTTAAATATTTCAATTTTCGTTCATTTCACAATCAATGTAAATGTAATCTAATATACTTACCTAGAGCCCATGCTTAGTAACTAAATGCTGCTAAAACGTTTTTAGTACTAATAATATCCCATTTTGTATTAGATTTAATATTATATTTGTAAAGCTCTAGAATGTAGAGTCATGTATAAATTGCATAAAAACTTTACAATCAGCGTATATAATAGTTAATAAATCGCTACCGCTCATGCTTTGTATAGTAAATATCGTGTAAACCACAAATTATTGCCTCCCCGCGGTTATAATAATGGACACTATAATAATTACTTCCCGTAAATGACAGTTTACGTGCCGACTCGCATGTTAACTCACAGTTCATCAGAGTTATACTTTTAGGGCCGATTTTTCAATGCTTGGATGAAACTTATCCGTCCAATAAAGTATTACACGATAATATTAAAATGTCACGTAAACTGTCAAATACGGGCAATTAGAATACGTTTTTAAAATGGTAGTGGTGTAAATACATTATTCGACGAATAAGTTTTAACCAAGGATTGAAAAATCAGCCCTTAATTAAATTATTAATATCAGGAAAATAGTTTGCCGTAGCTACTGAATTTCAGCAAACAATGCAGGAGAAAGAACGCGCATACACTAGTAAACAGGATAGAATTTTGTAATGTCACATGGTAGAGAAAGTAATACTGTAGATAGAAAATTTGGACAATTTTGAAGAAATTATTCCATATGCTGCAGACAAAGATATCCAGAATTCACCCGGAAATCGAATTGACGAATTGATAGAAATCTGTTAAAATTGCGCCTTTTTGCAACAAGTATAAGGACAAGATCTCTATCTATAAAGGCGAAAGTTTGTATGGATGTTTGTTACTCTTTCACGTAAAAACTACTGAACCGATTACAATGAAATTTAGCACACGTATAGAGGGTAACTTGGATTAACACATAGGATAGGTTTTATCCCGGAAATCCCACGGGAACGGGAACTATGGGGGTTTTCCTTTGAAAACGCGGGTGAAGCCGCGGGCGGAAATCTAGTAACTGATAAATTAAATTGAAAGGATAACCATATAAAATCTTGAAACCATGACCACTTCTGAATTCTAATTAAATTAATAAAGAAAACAATATTTCCTCAATCATGAATTAATAATTTTATTAAATAAATATCTAACGGTCCACATATTTTTCACAATGTTTTCATAAACAATTGACTACCATGCCAAAACATTTATTACCAGAGGTTCAGTCGATTCATGTAAAATTATTTATTCATTCATGTAACATGATATTATTTAACCTTCTTGGTTTCATCTAAATATAAATACGCAAGGGATTTTCGGTATGATACACAAGATCCTTACTTCGAGGAAAGGTATGTATCAAATAAAACATTTTCATTTAAACATACAACGAAATAAAACCAGCATAATCTAATTAACCCATTGACCACCGTAAGGCCCGATCGGGGCGCGACACAATAGATTTTCTATTGTGTCTGTGATTCCGAGGACTGATGGATTAATATTATAAATACGAAAGTAACTCTGACCGTTTCTTCTTCACGCCTTAACTACTGAATCGATTTGGATGAAATTTGGTACAGAGATTGAGATTGATACCTAACATAGGATAGGTTTTATCCCGGATATCTAACGGGAACGGGAACTATCCGGGTTTTTCTTCGACTACGCTGGCGAAGCCGCGGACTGAAGAAGAGTATAATATATTATGGGATCAGATCATGCCGTGTGTGAAAATTGTACTGAATTATAAAAAAAATATACATAAAATATATTTAAAAAATAGATGCATAAATAGCTGCTATCCGTCGATATAAATCTGTCTGTATTGTCTGTATTTTTTAATTTCGAAACAAAAACAAGAGCTTAATGCTCAAAATTTCAAAGAGGATGGTATAAAAATTAATGACCTGTCATCGCTGTATGACTCAATTAAGAGTCTTGAGTATTACAGTGAAATAATTTATTCGAGAATTTACTTTTGAGAGAAACAACGAACCACGAGACCCAGCTTAATTCAATTGTAGCTTGAGTAATTCATACAAAATTGACTCTGACATATTATATATGAACGTGTTAGCTTATCTTTGGATGTTTCCTTTGCATTTATAACATGGACATAAAGCTTATTGCGTTTAGTATGCGGCTTCGTTAAGCTATAAGATGTGACGTCACATTCGTAACTATGAAAATATAACAAGTATTAATAATTTATAGGAATATTATAAATCGAACGCATTTGCCATATTTTTGGTTTTTTGTACTAGATTACGCTTAAATTATTTACATGTACCCGAGACATCATCATCAGCTCATTATGTTCCCACTGCTGGGACACGGGCTCTACTGTTGGGATCTACTGTAATTATTATAAAGTGAACATAAAAGCGAAAGAAAAAATAAAAGTGAATAAAATTTTACATCTTTTTACTAAGCTTTCGTTCTTTATCGTTGACAGAAGACTAAACAGCAGACAGCTATACAGGGTGTCCCTCTATTGGTATACTAAGCGCGAAGGATCTTGTAGTTTTGCATACACTGATCACGTAAAAAATACTTAAACAACAAAATTACGTCAAAAATTTTTTGCTTAACTTTTCCTGAAAATCCATGTTTTCTTCTCTAGCTTCGCGCAGCCGGAATATACCGCTTCTCTAATGTGAGCATTTTGTCTATGAAACATAATCTTAAACGATAGCTCACGTGCTGGTGGCAAAGTTGGGCGGGTTGCTTGTTATGGGTTTACACATAGAGTTTTAAGAATTCATCTATTTGAAAAAAAATGCATCTGGAATTTTATAAGTATTTTTTACGTACTCAGTGTATGCAAAACTATAACCTCCTTTGAGCTTAGTATACCAACAGTGGGACACCCGGTATATTACAACTATTACACACATAAGATAATCTAATAAGTTTGCTATAGTGCAATCAAGTTTGTACAACGTAGGCGACCGTTTGGCACCAAACACACTTATGCAAATGCTGACATGTTGGCCAATGATGGAGTTGATTAGCAAACGTGTTGCCGCTCACCTTGACATAAAGCCGATGTGATTGAATGATTCGTGTGTTGTTTGTTTATTTGTCTGTGTTTCTTTGTTTACTGTTTGGACGTAATTAAGCTGCTCTTTGACAATGGTAAACAGCAGTACCCACTGCTATTTACCACTGGGAATTGGAATTTATGATTAAACTACAAATAAACTGAATAGGGAGGCGCTCAGATGAATTATCATCATGATTGACCTCTCGCTCAGTATTACAGACTATTTTGGTAGTCTTTACGGGGTTTTAATGAGCTTCAATAATATTATGATTTATTAAATATCTTTAACAGAACACTAGGCCTCCAGCGCTTTCCGAATGAAACACAGTAGCATCAGCATACCTACAGCTACTATTTCGCGCTGATTTGACCTTTCCCGGTGCAAGCCGGCCAAGTTTGTGCTGATCGCGCTTTTAAAATTAAGTTTAATAAGTTTGAATGTTATTAGCCATTACCTTGGAAGCTTGATCGTTCTTTTATCAGATTTCTGTTTATTCTGAAATAAGCTTTAAAAATATGTGTTTTTTTTCTGTTTCTTTTTGAAGTTTGGTTTGAGAAAAGCAATTAGATCGAAGTTATAAATAACTTATTTATTTCGTAGAAATTATTTTGAAAAATATTCAATATAATATTTTTAAAATCTTAGGATAATACAACAAATTAAACGATTAAAACCAAAACGGGCTGATATAAAACCAATTTCCAAGAAAGAAATTGCGGTGAAAGTATTAAAGATTCATCAAAAATTGATTTTTATTGCGTTGTAATATCGTATAAGAGCAATTTTCTACCGAGTTTGGTGCAGAAATGTTGTTGAAATAATGTGGTATATAATTTGCTAATTGATTATTGATTTATCATAATTTTCGTGAAATGATCCGATATGAAAAGTATACTTACATTATTATAGCGAAAGTTTATTGGGTTTGGTTATTTACGACTAGCTGCGCTCCGCGGTTTCACTCGCGTGGCTCCACTTCTGTTGGTTTTCGCGTGATGATATATAGCCTATTGCCTGTCTCGATAAATGGGCTATCCAACACCGAAAGAATTTTTCAAATCGGACCAATAGTTCTTGAGATTAGCGCGTTCAAACAAACAAACAAATTCTTTAGCTTTATAATACATATTACATATTAGGTAGTGTAGATTAACCGCTGCAGGGGTTTGGATAAAATTTGGTTTAAAGATAGTCCTGAATGAAAATTATGTTATTTCATGATATAAAAATAAAAATGTTCACAGCGAATAAATACTCGAAGAATAGATAGTTTAAATATTATAGTGTTAAATTATTGTGGGCCAAATTGAAAAGTAAAGTTTGAACTAAATGCATCTCTTGAGTTACACTCAATTTTACTTACTCAATTTTGAAATGTAAATAAGTTAAGGTTTTTATACATTTCTCAGCGATTAATTTATAAAAACTCTGTTTAACAATCAACTCAACTATTTCAGAATTAATCGAGTTATGAATACGTTTTTAGGTTTAAATCTCAAATTGAATTTTGTTACAAATGAACAACTTGTTTTGATCTAGGTCTCAAATACAGAGATTACAGGATTACTACAATAATTATTCTAGCAAATTAATAATTTATTCCTACTGAAATTTCAAATTAAATTAGATTTTAGCAACTTATAAATAATAAATCCAAATGGACTTAAAGCTTTGTAATATTGAAAGCCAGCCTCATTTTTTATGAACTATGAACGTATTTAATTATGAACTCAAACTCAAAACTTTTATTTGGTTTATTTTTTTAATGTACATATAAAAAGAAGTTAGACAGCATCTGAACTAAGCATCAACTAATCTTATAGTTAATTTTTAAATAAGTTACCTATTTGTTCCTTCCTAAAGTTGCAAATTTCAGAATAACAGTCTATAATCTATACTAATATTATAAAGCTGAAGAGTTTGTTTGTTTGTTTGTTTGAACGCGCTAATCTCGGGAACTACTGGTCCGATTTGAAAAATTCTTTCGGTGTTAGATAGCCCATTTATCGAGGAAGGTTATAGGCTATATATCATCACGCTACGGCCAACAGGAGTGGAGCCACGGGGGTGAAACCGCGCGGAGCAGCTAGTAATTTATAAATTTTGTACCATTCCAAAAAGATGTTCTCCAGTTATTAATCTTCCATTAAACCTTTAATTGAAAGTAAAATCCACAATAACCCGATGTCGAACATAAAAATTATCTGCAAAGCCTTCAATAAATCTTCGACTTTCACAGGCTCCTTTGTACGGAGTAATTGTACATAAACAAAGTTGTTACCTTACTGGAAAAACAAAAGAAAGTATCTTCTCTCTAAGGCTCATGTTATGTAGGACAAGCGACGGCGGAGTAGCCCTGTAGTACCTATATTAATACTGAGAAAGAACTTTAACCAAGTAACTATCAATTAATCTGTACATTAACTGACCGTTTGGCTTGGTTGGTTGTAGCCCTGCCTTCAAAGCCAGAGGTCGTGGGCTCGATTCCCACCCGGGGCAAATATTTATGTGATGAACATAATGTTTGCTCTGTGTGTGGGTGTTAATTATTATATAAGTATTTATTTAAAATTATATGTATATGTATATGTATGTTTATCAGCCATCTGGTTTCCATAACACAAGCGAAAGCTTAGTATGGGATCAGATCGTGCCGTGTGTGAAAATTGTCCATAAAAAAAATTAACAACGCGACGTTATGAAAGACAATTAAAAACATTTTTAAAGAAAAATATTTAAACATGCCAAAAACTGTAGTAATAGGTACAGAATTGTGTTTTTTCCGTGTTTAATACAAACATATGAAGAAAGATTAGTATAAAGCAAGTGCATTTGTAATTTGCATAGCATATAAACTTTAGTGATCGATATTAAGTATAGACAAATTTGTAACTGATTAAAACACAGTTATTTAAACATTAACTAGTAATTATTTTTGCAAACTTATTATATTATTATAACATTATTATTCCGCTATCGCTTCCGCTCATACACTATCATCATGAACTTGGCCTTAATGCTATTCATGTGGAATGAGTTAAAATAATATATCGTATATGGTATCAGGCTTTAACTATATTAAGTTCATTGCTAAGCCATTTTGTATGGAAAAATATGAGCTGTTGCAGTGTTGACACCATCACATTTTATATTCAGCCATAGTAGGTCTTGAATAAATGAATAAATGAATGAATATTTTATTCATTATGTATAAATATGTTTCAATGGTTATTTCATTTAAAAGTTGTCAAATATATTTGATCGAACAAAAATTTTCATATTCTGTTTCATGAACTTGTGTGAATGAAAACAACTTTCTCTCTCCGAAATTATGTGTCTAAACTATTCAGAATGTTTATAATTATTAAATCCGTACAATATAACTTATTTAATAAATAGACCAACTGCAAAAGTTGGTCATGCTTTCAAAGGTAAAGAATGTACTTATACTTCTGAAAAAAATCACATTTAGTCAACGCTTTGTTCCCTCCGAAAAAACCGTCAAAATAAATAAATGATGACATGTCTGAATAATAATTATATGCAAATCCCTTAATTATTATTAGCCATAATAAAAATGTTAATATCACATGCATTATGTATAAAGTCTACCTCATGTAAGAAACCCTGTCTCTGCGTGCGGTCCTTTCTTGTGTCGTAAAACAACCGAAATTAAGTTATTAAGCAATGCAAATGAAGGCGATATGGTAATTCAACTATATGGGTACAACATACGGTATATCTGTTCGAATTGCATAATAATGTAAGGTAATAAAGCCCTTGTTCCAGACGCGTAAAGACCTAAGTCCCGTGTGTGAGCCGCTTTATGTAATCGTCGTATTTTATTGTACTACATGTCATTGCTGCTTGATACTTTTTTATAGTATCAATAATCAAACTATATGAGAACTTTCTTTTATGTCTAATAAAGCTTCGTGCCGGTATCATGGAAGTTAAATTTAATAGCATTGTAGAGCTCGAATTCTTTGTTTATTTACTTGCTTGTAACATAAAAATATTTTACACCTACTTAATATATAACGATTGATTATAAGAATCATTATCAATTAAGGGATAATAGATATTTAAGGGCCATTGAATTTCCTTATTCATGTAGCATATACCAAAACTATAACTTTCTCAAGCTTAATTATTTAAATACTTACCTAAATCTATTTCATTGATGGATTTTCTATCAAGCCATAACTAATATAGGCCTTTAGATGGACATTTAGTAGCCCAGCTAAGTATAGATTTGACTCTATAACAAATACAATGCTGACTCTCCCATGTAGAAATGAGTCAATTATCTATACATATATAAAATTCTCGTGTCACAATTTTAGTTACCATACTCCTCTGAAACGGCTGGATCGATTCTCATGAAATTTTGTGTGCATATTAAGTAGATCTGAGAACTAGCCAATATCTATTTTTCATATCTCTCAATGATGTAAGGCAACATTTGCCGGGACAGCTAGCGTATATATAAACACATGCAATTCTTGAACAATCGTGAAATAAAATCAAAAACATTAAGTCATTCCTAACGGTTAAATAAATAAAAGATGAAAGATAATCGCAAACAATTCTATTTAATACTCTGTTTGTCCGTGAACTTGAACTTATAACAATGAAATACGATAAAATATCATCGTGAGAGATCGTTATGAAATCGTTTGAACGTCACTATTGAACGATGTAACGATTACGTAGGTAGTGTTGTTTATATCGATATTGTTATCGATTCATCCTTATAAAATGAAATTATGCAACTATCGATATTAGTATTTTAATTAGTCTTCAAGTTAAAAGAAAAATAACAATTCAGTTCTTTGAACAGAGCTTTTATAGTGATAAATTGGATGTAAAAAAGCATTTTCAAAGCAGTTGTTCGTAACTTTCAATACTAAAATTCTCGCTTCAATATTTTTAATTGTGTTTGCTCTAACGATTCGCAGTTTAATGCAGTTTTCAAGTGACATGAAAAAGGTGCTCAATTTTTTTATACAACTAGCTGTGCCCCGCGGTTTTACCCGCATTGCTCCGCTCCAGTTGGTCTTAGGGTGATGATATTATAATATTATATAGCCTTCCTCGATAAATGGGCTATCTAAGAATTTTTCAAATCGGACCTGTAGTTCCTGAGATTAGCGCTTTCAAACAAACAAACACACTCTTCAGCTTTATAATATTAAAATAATATAGAATAGATTTAATGTGATATTACATGTTTAATATTTGAAATATGCTACTGAAACAATAGGTTTTGTTAAAATTATTTCACACTATGTTATTAACATGAACTTTGGAGACAGTTTTTAATAAAACCGATTTCATTTGTATGTAGAGATAAACTACGATAACATGGCGCGCCCCTCCAAAATTCAAAACGTTTGAAAGTATTTGTGAAATTCATAATAAATAATATAATAAAATAATATAATAATAAAAATTAATAATTTAATTATTATATTATTATAAATAATAATAATATAATATTTCAATATTTGTATTTCACTACACACATTGAAACAGTAATTTGGAGGGGCGCGCCATGTTATCATAGTTTATCTCTATACCAGTATTTCTAAAACTTTATATCACTGGTTTTATTTTTTACCTCATTCGAATCTTTGTTATTATTTTATCTTCAACCGTATTTCATACATTAATAGTTTTATTGATGAGAAAGATATAATTTATGTTTTGTTTTTAATCTATTTTATAATATGTAAAGAACGAAGTAATGTTACGCTTCCAATATCAACCTCTATCCAGAGTCAATAGCCGAGAAAGAGCACAAGTTAAAAGCTTTTTGATTAAAATAATACAGATTAATAATTCGATAAAAAAAAGAGATCGGTGAATCTTTACCTTTTAATTAGAGAAGATAATTATTACTGTAATGCATAAAGTCCATTATAACATTAAATATTTTGTTGTGAATGATCAATTACTAACCTATATATTTTACTAGTATTTATCGTGTCATAGTCGAAAATTGTAGTATTTATTGATAATTCAAAATTGTAACAATTTAGATAAACGATGTGACCAATTAAAAAATATCTCACTTGCTCACATTTTTTAAGATAACGAATAGGACGGGACCAAGTTAATTTGCTCTTTTTGTTTATTCCTTGACTTCTCTTAAATCTTTCCCAAAAGCACCAATAAAAAAGAGCAACTATGGAGTTTCTTGCCGGTTCATCTCCATAGATATTGCTTTCCGAATCGGTGGTAAATGTTAAAAATATGTTATGATGATTCAAAAGTGCTGAATTATAAGAAGTCTAATTGAATAAATAAATGTTTGAGTTTGAGTTTGAATACTTTCCAATTTCGACTTGTCATTCGACGATATTATAAAGTTTTTGACATATTCTTTATATGATACATACTTTCGAACTTTTAAATTCGACAGAATACTACAATATTTCACATTATCTGCAGTATATCCCTTACACCACAGGCCACTGAGTCACAGATACAGCCGCTTCTTGTGTTACAGTCAACACTTCCTATTTCACAAGCGTTGAGAAATGGAGCTAGCTCGCGCGCCCGGCGTCGCTCGTCTGATGTATGGCCAGATAAATCTTATCGGGGTATTGTTTTCTGTTCTTTGGTACTTTGTGAATACGTGAGTACTGTTTGTATTGTAGGAAACTAAAGTTTACTTGTGTGTAAAAATTTTAACTATTTAAAAGGATTTTTATCATATACATATTTTTGTGTGATGTGTTTATGTATCATTGTACATTTTAAGTTAATTTTTTAATCAAAATCTCTAGTATTCTATCATGATCTATTTTTTTAAACTAATATTAATTATTAATAATTTTTTTATGAACTTGATAAAAACAAGAAATAGTGATAGATTTTAATAAATTTAGCTATTAATAAATACATAGGTAAGTCTATACTTTGTATCACTGTAGAATTAAAACATTATTCATGAAATTTTATATTCAAAGTACAATTCCTGTGGATATATTATATTTTAGTTATATCATAGATCTTTTCGATAAATGAAAAGATATCATAATTTTAAGCTATCATGACATGAAAGTAATATCTACCTATCCATATAACTTTGAACGTTTGAAATAACTATCACCATAATAATTTTAACTCGTAATATGTTTGAAAGAAGTGCCCTATCACCATATCACTCGTAATGAAACCAAAAAAGCATTGACATTGAAATGTAAAAACAACCTTGAGTATCGTTTACATTTTTTAACAATTAATTACGCACATCGAACGGATATCTCACATCATCATCTCGGGAAATATTTATAAGCGTCGGAACTCGGAATGGTCACGAAACTCGATCTTTAGTGGCGTATCGGATTTAATTAAAAACAACGTTTAATTAAGAATGTCTCGTTTTGTAAAAGCCTTTCAGTTATTGATATAAGTCATCATTAATTTATTTTATGTTGCCAAATGCCAGGTCAACCAGGTGCTGTGTTCTTAAGAGATTTTGACTTGGGTGGTATTTTTGTTTTTTAAATTGAAGTGAATGAAATAATTTCTGTTTCAAAATTTATAGATGTTTAATTTAAAACAGGTTGAGAAATAACATTGATTCAATTAATTAAAGTTTAAACAAATGCGTTGTTCAAAAGTTTGAATTAAATGACTTACTATACGTAGTATATTATTATTAGTCTGTGGTATGACCATTTAAAGTGGGTCAAAATCGAGTCGATTAAACACAAACATAACAGGTGAAGCTAATAAAAACGTGTTAAAAAGGGAATATTTACGCATTATTTATTGACAAGACAACTTTGATGTATAAAAAGTCGTCTAAAAATAAAATCGATATCGATTAAATGTCGGCTACAAACACGTTCTAAATTTATCGACTCGACTCTTCCAATCGACTCGGTGCCTTTGATCGTTACCTATTGAACATCGATGTTTCGAAAATGTTTATTTTGTAAACATTGATTTATTCGAATTCCAGATTAAACGATTTTTATGGCTAATTTATTCATAGTAAAGTTTGCCGATGCTAAATTTATTTGCGATATCTTTGTCCGAAGATTTATTAGAGTTTTCTCTTGTGTAGAAATTAAATATCATTTATTTTGGATTATTAAAAGTGACAAACGTTAGTCACGTAATGTTTTCGAGTTTGACGTTTTGCAATAGATTATGTTAATTTAATTATGTGTAATTTAGTATGAAGATAACTTAAAAGCATAATATTTGATAATATTGCAACTTTCTTTTATATTAAGGAGAAATAGAAATGAGATCCATTAATTAAGAAGCATTAAATCAATCAAATGATCGAATAGGCAGTTTTATTATTATATACGATGAAACTCTATAATATATTATGGATTTATGCGACTTAATTATATAAACAAATAAATAAAAGTTTATGTTGAATAAATTATACAGAATCCGACTATTTTCAACAAATACATCGTATCGAAATTAAAGACGGATTTTAAACGCGATTTATTCATTTATAATATTATTACGCTGGCTGAAGAGTGTGCGCAACGCCGGGATAATATTTGTAATAAAATGATTAAATCGCGTTTAAAATCCGTTAAATCTTTAATATCTAAATGTATAATATTCGCCTAAAATCAAACACAAAATACGATAATATTATCGTGGTATAATCAGCATTCTTTTTTTTTTCAGCTTTTTACGTACAAAAATAAACAAATCCTATCCATCTTATAAAATAAACAATTTTGTATCAATATAAGGAAATAAAAACAAACAACATTATGAATAGACTTTCCTCAACAGATTGGTCCCAAATCAAATATTAAACGTTCAAGAGAAAGTGCTACAAAATAAGAAATAACCTCAATGACTCGAAGTAATTGCCGAAACTTTTCAAATAAGTTTCCTTATCTTCCCTTTGTCTTTCAGCCAGATATTTAACATTGGAGGAGATTTATCCGTTCTTAATAAAATTGTTGAATGTTGAACAGACATGTATATTTCGATGTAGGAGCGTAAAATTGCATTTTAACAGTCTTATATTTCCTGAGTAATAAGAGATTTATTATTAAATTACGATTTAATATTTTCCTGTAGGTATAAGAATGTAAGGGTTGAAAATAGTATAGTGTTGGAGATATTATTATAATCTATAATCTTACTATCTATTTATTAATGACGGATGCTTATAACGTAGTGTTTTCTTTATTAATTGTGTCTTATATAAAATAGACCTAGAGATTAAATATTGAAAAGTTAAACATCCATACTAATATTATAAATGCGAAAGTAACTCTGTCTGTCTGTCTGTTACTCAATCAAGCCTTAACTACTGAACCAATTTGCATGAAATTTGGTATAGAGATATTTTGATACCCGAGAAAGGACATAGGATAGGTTTTATCCCGGAAATCCCACGGGAACAGGTTTTTCTTTGAAAACGCGGGCGAAGCCGCGGGCGGAAAGCTAGTAACCAATAAAACAGACAAATACGTCAACTTTACCATACCATAAATTGTCCTATCAAACATAAAATATTGGAATCTAGAATCTTCGTTCCCTTATGAATTTTATGCAAACAAACTCGTTGGACATATCAATAGGTTCAATACATTATTTGCTACTAAACATATTCATGAGATAGCTACAGGCGATTGTCAATCACAGCTGGAATAATTCTCGCTTGACGCAATGACGCCCTACGCACTTCGGTCACTCGGTGTTGACAATAAACTAGCTTTCCGCCCGCGGCTTGGCTCGCGTTTTCAAAGAAAAACCCGCATAGTATCCGGGATAAAATCTATCCTATATGTTAATCCAAGTTACCCTCTATACGTGTGCTAAATTTCATTGTAATCGATTCAGTAGTATTTGCGTGAAAGAGTAACAAGCATACACACACACATCCATCCTCACAAACTTTCGCATTTATAATATTAGTAGGACTAGTAGGATATATATGCCATATTCGACTATATCATTGAGATATAGTCGAACTAAAACTTAGTATTAAGTAAAATATGTATGTTAAAAGTTAAAACTCTACACAGCTCTTTTATAACATCCATTCCTCTTGGAAGTTCTTTTTAATTCTACGAAGAGAAAGATATGTTCCAGGATATAATATTTTTATTTTTTAATATTGGTTGTAACTCAAACATTTCAGGTGTTTCAGAAAATAAAAAGTAAAAATAAAGGTTGCGCAAAATATAATACGTCAATTGTTATTCTAATCGATATGTTACAAAACAGGGTTTCAATACTTTAATAAATATTTCTAGATTCTTAACCCAGTTTACCATGATAGGCCAGCTGTATTCCCACTCAAGTAAAAACGCAGTTGGATTTATTAGATTGAATGACACCATATTCTAACATAACTTTGAACACATTGTACGATTCAATATCAATATCAATTATGGTAGTTATGTTAATTCAACACTATAGTATAAGTTATTTTATTTCCGATAAAATTAAACATTAATTAACCGGAATTCCGACCGCTTTTCGAATTTCGATTTAATGACGCATTCAAACTATTCTTAAAAAAATCCCTTGAATCTGTTCTGTTTTTTTTTATATATTAGCACAGGGCTATCAAAAAGTAACAATATAGTATAAATTACAAGTAGAACTTCCCAGGAAGTAGCCATTATATAATTTCTAGGCTGTCAAGCAAAAAACATACGTTGATTGGCGGCAAAGTATGTCGGTATTGCCATAAAAGAACATCACGAAATATGGCTGCCCCTATATGAACAAATCGGTCGACCGCTTGTCACTATATCATTAGCTAGTGTGTACATCTGGGTTTGGCTTGTGTTTGTAACCTATTTTTCATTGAATATAATGTTCCTTATTTTTAGCATATTTGATGTAGAGCTCCATTGAAAATTTTCTTATTGTTTATACATTTTACGTCATAACATCTGAAAAATTGTAAGACATGTTACAAATTAGACAACCTATTAAGAAAAAAGTAATGCATTTAACAAGAAATAAGTAATATAAATGTACAACGTATGTTCTAAAAATTATGGACCGAAGTTTACCGTAGAACTTAATATGCTTCAATTTTCATTTCTTCTTAATATACAGGTAAAATAATATATTTAGGGCCGATTTTTCAATCCCTGGTTAAAATTTATCCGTCCAATAAAGTTTTACACGAACATTTTAAAATGTCACCTGTAAACTGTCAAATACGGGCAATTAGAATACGTTTTTAAAATGGTAGTTTTATACATTATTCGACGAATAAGTTTAATCCATTATTATTGAAAAATCGGCCCTTAGTTGTTGAGTATTATATGATCTGTGGTGATAGATAGATGTGTTAAAAACTCGAAGTTAAATTAATGAATTCTCAAACATATCTGCAAAATCAATATTTCGCTCGTTAACCCAGTTTTATTGGTTTTCGCGTTTTTTCTTCTTATAAATTGTATAACGTAGAAACTATTTCTTGTTCCAATCAAGTGTTTAATACGATTTATTGCTATTTGCTGTCACGTTGAATATTTTGTTTGGAGTAAAGTTTTACACTGATTTTGTCACGTGTTGTATGCACTCTACTGCTATTTACTCTTTAAAAAAGTGTTCAATAAACAAGGTTTTTATCACATAATATTTATACTTGTATGTGCTTGTATATAAATAATCTTTATGATGGAACATCAAATTAAAACTGTACCTAAATAGCTTAGTAAATATAAAATAGACATTCAAATTTTAACCTTCAGGCTTCAACGTTGATTGATTTAAATTTATCAGATATTAAAAAATAATTAAATATATACCTGCACATAATAAACCGTCGTAATTGAAGAAATTACCTGCAATACTACCTAGCTTTTATCAAGTGTTAGTCATCATTAGCTTACTATGTATGTAACCTGCCTTTAATATTTCTGTCTTAACAGTGATGTCATAGTATAACGAGAACACGTAAGTTATCTTCAAATAAAGGTACATCGCGTCGTTTGTATGCACGCGGTGCGCTTGGCCACGCCCCCCGTTCATGTACGTACAAGCTTGACGCACGCACACAACGCCGCTCGGTTCCTTCTCATGGACCGTTCTCGTGAGGGCCGCGCCATTGCTGTGAGCGGTCTGTGTTTGTTTATACAATTATTTAAAATTAGCTTTCTGCCCGTGGCTTCGCCCGCCTTTTCAAAGCATTAAGCTTGTGTGTTAAACCAAGTTACCCTCTATAATATGTGTGCTAAATTTCATTGTCATCAATAGTATTGGCGTGAAAGAGTAACAAACATACATACACATACACATACACATACACATACACCCATCCTCACAAAGTTTCGCATTCAAATATTAGTGACAAGCTTTCGCATTTCATTATATAACGTGACAAGTGACAACCCTACGCTCGCGAGTTTAGGTACTTGTTCTCTTTATACTATGGTAAATGGTAATATCTCATACATTAGCCAACTTATCTAATCTTACAGATATTAATCAAACGATTAAGTTAATGTGCATTAATCATAGCTTGCCACTTAATACTTTATATGGGAGTTGCGAAATATAGCAGTTAAACAAGAATATAAGAAGAAGAAGAATAAGAATATCTTTATTGAAAAAAGTAAAATAATACATTTAAAATTTGGGGAAACTAAAGCCTGTGTTAGTTGGAAACTGTGTTACAGGCTTTAGAATCCCTTCACAATTTTTGTAGATTGCCTTTTATGATTTAATGAATTAGTAGAATTGAATTCGAAATTCAAAGTGAGGATATTTTTTATCATTATTTGCTAAAATTGTATAAGTACAAAATGACAACGTTTGTATAAGTAGAAAGGTATCAAAAATTACATAAATTAAGTATGAAATCGAATGTAGGTACATCCGTTCTTTAGAAGGTATGTGGCAAAAATAATAAAAAGTTATTTTTATAACCGGAGGTCTACTTATTCGACCTTGGAGGTAATGACTAATTATTAACAACAAATGTTTACTGCAAATAATTCTTCTTGTATCTTTCGATTAAAATCTCATAATACCATTTCATATAATATTAGACGTTATTATCTACAAAATTATACCAATTACTATTATTGCCAAAATTACGAATTACAACACAACAGAAAAATATGTATGTATCTACATTGTAAACTTGTCTAGATGTCAAATGTCAGAGATCGTAAACCCAATAATATTATAATATATTTTATCTTAAAATATATTATACTTATATTCAGTTATTTTAATATATGAAAACATATTGAATCTAGAACAGTCTGCGGGAAGGTATTGAAGAATAAGATTGAAATCAGTTTCTGGAAGTATAAAAGTTTTCTTAGCATTGTAAATATCTGGATGTAGCGTATTAAAGTTGAAGCGAAAACTTTGTGTGATGTATTAGAATTTGTGTTGTATCTTAGTAATGTTGTAATGTATAGGATTTGAAATATGATTTTTAAATCTAGGTTTCAGTAATATTTGCCTGCCATGATGAAAACAAATTGCAGTTTGGAGGTGTCGTAGATATTTTATCTAATTTAAGATGTTGTTATTTAGTGCATACGATCGTATATAAGAGACTAGGATATCGATTAAAAATCGAACACTTATGTTGAATGTTGATGAAATATAAGCAACAATACGTCATTAAATAAGTATCAAATTAATAATACAAATAAACTCTATATAATAGCTCTATTTATAATTTATGACTGCTTATACTGACACTAATTCAACTTACGTAAAACTATTCAAAATTCAAAAATATAGGTAAGTACAACATGTACATAATATCTACTTCAGCTATAATATCCAACTCAAGGAAAGCAATTTCTCTTCTCTGTGAACAAAAAATATTCATAATATGTCTGTAAATTAAATCATTATAATAATATTACGATGAATAAATTGCAGTGAACTTGACACGCCATGGTTCAACACCCCTGATCTAGATTAATGACTTAGATCAGATAATTATTTAGCAACAATTCGATATTAAAAGTGAAAGGCAATAATGACCATAAAAAATGAAGGCTATGTGCAAGGCTACTTGATACAAGACTCTTCAATGAAGTCTTAGTAATGCGATAATGTATTTTAATAGAGTTATTAATTTAATTACTGTTAAATTGGTGTAAAATTTAATTTTTAGTACCAATAAAGGGCTTTTTTAATGTATGGATATTAATATTATAGTTAATATTATGCCTTTATGTCTTAAATATGTATTTAATGTTACACACATGTATTTGAGATTTAGGGCGTGTGAACCAAATTTTAAATATTTATTTTCTGTCTCATCTGCTATAATCATATCATCTTAAGAAGCATAATAATGAAGATGGTAAGGGCGTTATTATTGTGTGAATATAGAACCTTAGGAATCAATCTAGTTTCTGGCCGTTTCCTCATCTTAAAAGCGACATTTAGAATCTTATACTGAATCAGTTTTAACATTTTTCATTTGTAAAATATCCTATAATTGTTTTTTTTTTAGTTGTAAGTCTGTTTATCCACATTTTAAAAGGCGTTAATATTTATCCACTAGCAGGAAAACGTTGTAAGTACAGAATATCTAACGTATCAGTGGTGAACAAATCAATATCTTTAAATAAAAATAGGGCGTCCAGTTATAAATGTTGTTACTAACTCAACTCAGTTATGAATATGAAATAGATAACTAACACATGAATGAATACTATATTATAATATTATGAGTTATCATTAGTATATTTACAACACAATGCGGACGATAACCTCTAGATAAGTGCGTGATGTAATAGCTATTTTTATGTTATGATTTATTATCATGAAGAAAAATACTTGACTTCATTCATTTATACCTTTTAGTTGTTCAAGTTTTTATATCTTAAATACTATTATTTTAATGTACCTTAATTATTATATTTAAATATCATGAAAAAAAAAATGTGTGCGTCTACTAGTGTACACACGTAAGAAGTGAAACTTCTTTATGACCTTATTAATTTTAAAAAATAATTTACTATATGCAACTTTACAGAAATACGTCGAATCACGCGTGGTAGGGATAATAAAAAGATGGCGCGTAACGGAAAAATGTCACGCCTAACGAAAAATGTTACACTAAATTTTTTTCCAACCCCGATAAAGAAGTTTCACTTCAATATTCAATGCGAAATATAGTAGGTGTTTTTACAGATATTTTGTTCTTACATTCGATTTTAATTATTTTCATATTGTTGTTACTGTTACGAGATATTAATTGTCAAAGCTATCAAAATATTGCGAGCTTTTATCCGATAGACGCCTTAATATTCATGTAGTCTAAAAATAAATATTTACAAACTCTACCTTACCTATTTCGAGATACCTACGCTTAAATGAATGGTAACGGCCTCTGCCTTATGTATTTTGAGATACACACTAAAAATACTTAGTAATTAGTTTAATAAGTTTCATTTATTATACTTTGTGTCTTATGTATTTAAGTAAATTTTTTAATTTAATTATAATGCGTCTTTTATAGTGAGGAAAACTTTGTTTCCTTTTAAAACTCTTTAAACAGAGCATCATTTAAAAATAACTCCTTTAGTCTTTAATCTTAAACAAGGAAAACGTTACTTTGATACAACAGTAGCTAAGAGGTTTAAAATATTTTCTAACAAAAGTTCTTTTGTTCCAGGTATGTTGAACAGCAGGAGATATACGACGATGTAGAAGTTTATTGTAGAGGTACTTCTGGAAGTTTCTAGAAAAATGTTCTATAAAAATTCTGGAATTAAATGGAGTTGCAATGTAGTTGTGATATATTGAAATCGTATAGTAAATAATATATTTATTGTATAGCAAAAAGTTACTACCGTTGTAATAATAAAGAGTTGATCTAGTTATATTTTGTTTACTTTTTCGTTCTTTATAAGTAAATTGTACCTAATGGATTATTTTGCCGCATTATTAGAGAATGCTTTTCATGAATCATTTCTGATGTGGTCAGGAGGTTTGGAAAAAAATATTAAAGTTTTGTATTCATCGCATAACTAATCCTGAATGTAAAAGAACGAAATAAAAAATATAGCTAGCAAAGCTACGCTGAAAGAAGACATCCAAGTGGTCAATAATAACAGGTTTCCTATAAATAAAAAAATGTAAGTGAAACTTCTTTATGACCTTATTTTTCAAAAAATAATTTACTTTATGCCTTTTACTTTACAGAAATACGTCAATCACGCGTGTAAGGGATAAAAACAAGATGGCGCGTAACGGACAAATGTCACGCGTAACGAAAAATGTTACACTAAATTTTTTTCCAACCCCGATAAAGAAGTTTCTCTTCAAAAAGCTCTAAGTCAAATATGGCACTTTATCAACAAGACTTCGCGTCACTTATGCAGTGAAACTTATTTGCATACATAACTAAGTTTAACTTGAACGATAAACTCTGTGTCAATCTGTTACTAAATCACTCAATGTATTCGGATACTAGATAAGGCTGGCTATCGACGAATTTTAAAAACGACCATTCATTACTCAGAATAAGATTTTTTCCTTTATTTATTTATTTATTTAATAGTAGGTATTAATGCACTAAGAAATTAAAGTATGTTAAATGCTTTTTCGCTCTATAATTTATTTTTAAAGCCTTTTTACGACTGTTTATGACAGTTACTGCAAAGCTTTAGCTTAACATTATAGTGGTTTATCGGCTTACTTTAAGTTTATTAGACTTCTATTTATTAAGTTTTGATAGTTTATTTTTTAACAAATATAACAAGTAACTATGTTATGATATCACTACATAGTACCTATAAAACAAAGTCGCTTTCTCTGTCCCTACTCCCTATGTCCCTTTGTATTCTTAAATCTTTAAAACTACGCAACGGATTTTGATGCGGTTTTCTTTAATAGACAGAGTGATTCAAGAGGAAGGTTTTAGTATATAATTTATTAGGTTTTAAACAAACCGGGCGAAGCCGCGGGCGGTAAGCTAGTAGGATATAAAATAAACCTTTAATTTCTCGTTCGTGAGTTCTAAACCTTAACTCAAGTACGTTTACAAACCAACATTCCCAAGCATGACTTGTCGAAGCACGTCAAACTAGCTTTTGAAGGAGCAAATTTCATTTTAGCATTCGTTTTTATGTATCGGTAATAGAGATCAAGGTTTCGCAAATCTGTGATTGGATAAGTGACAGGGATATAGGTCTTATCGCGTGTACTTAAGGTTGATTACGGTATATCTTGCAAATAGAGTTGTTATTTTTTACTCGTTTTGCAACTGCGGCCGTCTTGATGTAGACTGCATGACGCGCAGATCGTGCGGTTTTTGCAACTATGGTCTTGCATAGTTTTAGTGATGTGCTGTGTGAAAAGCTTATCGATGTTTTTTTTATCGAATAGGAATAAACAATTGTCAATCATTAAACATTTTAGACTATTTCTAGCTCAGTTCATTGTAATTTGTAGTGCAGGCTTTAATTTTGCTGTTAAATCGTGAATATAGATACTGGTATTTGAATAAGGAATCCTGTGAATACACCACGTTTTTTATTAGAGGCAAACTCAATTTACGAGGCCTCTTAACCTTTTCACTTTTGCCTAATGAAAATATTAAAATTGTATAATTGAGTTTCAAGATTACCTTTTCTCCTTGACACTTAAATAAGTCGGATTGTGATAATTAAATCGTTTTCGTATTATGCCATTAAAATGAAACAAAATTTAATTTCACACTTATTTCTAAGCAAAATTAGTCTTTCTATTTTAGTGTTCATTATTTTTTAAAACACAGACTCAAAATCTTCCAAGAAAATATTAAAGTCTCACTAGAATTTTCATTTAAAAATTGAACCTACATGTTTCAACTGACCTATAAAAATACGAGCCTTATTTAAATTATGTTTACTATTTATAATAGAAACGGATATTATGATTTATAAAACATACTTAATTACATCTTATTTATATAATATAAATTATAATAAGTTACAAATTAACACGCTTCCATTTGTAAATATAAGATAATAAGGAAGGTTATCAAAAGAACACATGTACCTACATTAATAAGTTTACATTATTTATCAGACTTGAATGAAGTCATTAATCCATTATTAATCTGTGTATCTATACACAATAATGCCTTTAAATGTTTCACACTAAACTTATAAAAAAAGAAACATCTAAACTAGTGTTGTAAAGAGTGTGAAGATGTGTTTGTTATACTATGCTTTAAGTTAAAATTTATTTATGTTTATTTATAAAGTTAAAATTTATTAAAATCTACAATTTATTTATGAAGTCTTTGAACGTTAATATTTTGAGCAAAATTTAAGTAACCGTAATGATGATAATCAAAACATTTCATCGTCAAAGAGTCTTGATTTTGAAATATTCATTAATTTTAGCCCTTTAAGTGCGCTTTGATCTCAAATCGTTTGTTATGTAAATACAGCTAAAATGGCGTTGTAGTTCGATTAAAATTAGAATATTCCATTTTAACCTCAATTATTGCTCGATGTAATCAAACGAATTGATTCTTTGATGCGTCAACGAACACATAAGAATAAAAATTGGATTGTAAAGAATACTTGACATCGATATGTCTTGTCCATGAAATAAAAATTTTGGGCTAAAGTGTTTGTGTTTCCAATAGTAAATTACTGAATTTATACTTTACAAGAAGCACACAGACTAATGATGTATTGCACGGATCAAAATTTTCCGATTTGCATTGTCATACTATATATAACCGTTTTATCAATCTCACAGCGATACACAAAACAAACAAAATAAAAACATCGATAAGTCCACCGCGCATCACTACCATGAAGTAACATCAGGCCACCGGTTGCACAGCAAATAAAACGGTACAGACGTTTAGTTTTTCCACGTCCCTGCATCTAGTGTTTGTGCAAGCTAGGCTTTTAGCGCGGCACGTGTTGTGTATATCTTGATTAAGTAGTTTGTTTACGTAATGAAGACAAAGGTTTATGTGCGACATGGTTCTGAAATCTGTTGATTTACTAGCAGGGTTTGGATGGAAGGTTCGAGAATAAATGTAGAAAATTTTCATTTTAGTACCTACCTACTCTTTTACGTCGCTATCTAGCTTACATTTTCTACTAATATCACAAAGGTGAAGTCATATGACCAAATACACTATGAAAAATGCAGTATATTCGTTTCACTCTATAATAATTATTATCTTGTCGGAAAAGTCTGTGACATGTTTTTACTTCTTATGCTCTCTCATGTCGAAGATCGAACACAGGACATAATCTTCAATTAAAGGTAAAAAAAAAAACCAAAAAGTAAAAACATATTTTATCTTGTATTCTACTTGTCGTACTCACTTGTGTTACGTATCTCAATTAAGCTTCAAGGCAATTGTATTTAATATTTAAGATTAAAGATATAATTTAAGAAACGCTACCATATTACCCGCCCTTAAGTACGTCTAATCGCAAAACTTTCAAAGGATTAATTAAAACAATAAGGTCATACCAATTACAGTTTTTATCGTGCTTTACGATGACCAAGTTACTTTAAGTATCCAGTTAAGCGCGATTAAGTTTAAGTCTCTACTTTAGCTATTAGTCCAACTTATTTACGGAGAACATAAAATGTGCGGGCGTAAGCTGTTTATTTGAAGAGATTTATTAGCATCGCACTAATTGGGAATTGAATGGATCAATGCGATTAAATAATAGTTGGACTTTACGTGTTTGTGCTAAGTACTAAAAGAGCTACTGGGTGGTGAAGTTACTAGAATTATCTAGTAATCCAAAGCATCTGATTATTATCAATCTAGGTACTATAATCCTACTTCCTATCCTATCCTACTAATATTATAAATCCGAAAGTTTGTGAGGATGTGTGTGTGTGTGTGTGTGTGTGTTTGTTACTCTTTCTCGCAAATACTACTGAACCAATTACAATGAAATTTAGCACACACATAGAGGGTATCTTGGATTAACACATAGTATAGGTTTTATCCCGGAAATCCTACGGGAACGGGAACTATGCGGGTTTTTTTTTGAAAACGCGAGCGTAGTCGCGGGCGGAAAGCTAGTAATTTAAAAAATAAAAATATGAATAGTTTGTTTGTTTTAATGCGCTAATTTCTTTTGAAGTTGAAAATTCCTTCACCTGGTAGTCCGAGTGCTGTTATGAACACTAGTATAGTATACCTAGAAGTCACAAAACTGTATTGTACCGACTACTAACAAATCTTTGTATCATCAAAATATATTCATCCCTTTATAGGGCTTGTAGAAATTAGTTTGTATGTGTGGTGTGGTATGTTTACTGCTTACTTAATAGTGGGTTTTATAGTCAGTTCTTATACAGTAACCATCAAGAACAGACAGACGAATTTGTTTCATTCATTCCATATGTTAAGACTCAACAAACATCATTCTCCTGATGCAATGTTACAAAATGCTAATCAAAACAGTACATAAACTGTAAAAACCTTTTTACGCCATCACCCTGTTGAGGTCGTTAAAGCGTCGCGTTTTGACGGAAAATAAAAGTTTTCATGACAAAAGGTTCTTAAAGTCGGAATTAGATTAGTAATGATGGAAACACGTAGTGCGACGTGTCTTTTTGTTTTTACAGAGTTTCTAGAAACGTTCGTTCGTTATTATTTTAACGAAACACACTTCTAGTTTACTTTACTTTTAAGAATATATACCTAGTTGTTTGTTACAATTTTTTAATCAAATTATTGTGTGAAAATCTAGTTTGTTAATTAACCATCTAATTAAAATAAAATACTGTCCAAAATAGTGGATGCCATAACAGATATATTAAGATATGAATAGCGATATACAACATGTATTAATTCTAAAATGACCAGGGTTGTAATGTCAGCATATTTACCAGACCTTTACCCACATCGTTACAAAGTAAATAGCATCTGTTTCCTAAATGTAATATATGTAATATATGTAATATATAATGTAATATATTCCTTTCTAAATGTAATATGTTAACAAATCTAAAGAAAAACGTACCTAACCTCACACCCCTATACAATGCAGCAGGTGTGCACATGCAGTTAATTTACATTACCTAGGGATCGATCAGCTGCCAACTACTAAAGCCTTACTTTATGGATAAAACAACATTATATTTCTTGTACATTTATTTGTACGGTAGAGGTATATTTTTATTAGTAAATCTGAAGTAAAAAGGTTCTTTATAAACTTATTC
Source organism: Colias eurytheme (assembly GCA_907164685.1). NCBI lineage: Eukaryota > Metazoa > Arthropoda > Insecta > Lepidoptera > Pieridae > Colias > Colias eurytheme. The sequence goes on along the minus strand of CAJQZN010038633.1, from coordinate 44,637 downwards.
CCTTTGAAGATACATTTAATATTGACTAACACGTTAAACGCGAAATAGTATTCAAACATACTGATAAACACACGCAATAATGTTAAAAAACAAGTGATAACTGCGTTAAAAACAACCGACTTCAAACTTGCACTTGCAACATTTACAAATACAGACAAAAATGCTCATAAAATGAAAACTACTGGGCCTATCCGAATAAAATTTTTATGGGACCAATTCGACACCATCCCGCATCGAACAAAAAAAGAATCACGTAAATCGGTTGAGAAACCATGGAGTAATCGGTGTACATACATAAAAAAAACATACCAGCCGAATTGATAACCTCCTCCTTTTTTTTGAAGTCGGTTAATAAATAAAGTTCTACTGTATAGTGGTAGTACGTCACGCGTAAATTAATTTTCATATTATATTATTTTATAGCAGGATACTTTACTAAGTTTATTCTATCCTAATCCATAAGGTACACATGCGTATATTTTTGGTAGGATCAGAATTGTATACACTCAAAATAGAACCTTCCGAGCGTTCTCTTTTGTGACGACAGAATAATATTATCATCATAATATTATTCTTTTGTTAACGGATAAGCCAGACATCACCGATCTTAGTAATAACTTTTTTCGGTTATTTTAATTTGATAAGCAGTCAAGTAAAATAGCCGTAAACGTATGTATGTAAAAATTAAACACTTATTCAGCTTTACGAAGCCTTAATTAATTAAATATTATTATTGCCTGAAGAAAATTACAACTTTTATTTTTTTCATGTAATACTTAACCATAAAAGACCAGGAAAATACGTAACAAAATTTAAATGTAGTAACCATAGAAAATCCAGAATGTTTTGATTATGTAGGTAACAAAACGTAGGTATATAATACAAACTCAATTCTTTATCTATAACCTTTGCTGTCACTACTAATATTAGCACAGATTTCACCTCACTAACGTCGATTCAAAGCAAAACACAAGAACCACGCTAAGTGGCTCGTCACCAGACAACTTCTAGGAAATGCAGTATTCACGTGTCCCGCCTAGTTCTGATTCCGTTTGACAGTTCCACATTAATGAGGAAAGTTTCCATTGTCATAGCAACACAGATAGTGTTGGGACAGTGTCGATATCGATTTTGGTAGATAATAAGTGTCGATTGTAGAATGAGGATAGTGTGGGAATTTATTTGGTAGTAAGATAACTAAATGTAAAATCCGCTGTTTTCTTTTGGTATCTGCAACAGAAAGTACCTAAAAGATCAACACCTTTGTACAATAACCATTTTTCAATAGAAATGTTTTACATACATGTATAGATATGTATGTATTTATAAAATATATAGTGTTGTAAATAGAAGCGATTTATTTATACACCAGTGTGTTAAACAAGAAAACTAAAAGAAATACAGTATCTTAATATAATATCATTTTTGACGGTGCTACATCATACAAATGTTTTGATTAATTTCCTATAAAGGCAATTCACTAATTATTTATGCACCAAAACATTGAACATACAGAACAGACATTTCAAATGATGTAAAAGTTTAAATTTCGCAAAATATTTTACATACACAACAGACATTTCAAATGATGTAAAAGTTTAAATTTCGCATATGAAATATCTCTTTACCGTCGTACTTTGCGAATTTCATCAGGAATGGAAAGCTTTTCAAAGTCGTTTGTAAATAGGAACCCAGATGTCAGTCGGGATTATAAAATAGCTTTGTGACACGAATGAATAAATTCCTGAGCCCTCAATTATTATTGTACAAAACGTACGTATCTGGTAATAAGGATATTGAAATATATAATATAATTATATCACTACATAGTAAGTATAAAACAAAGTACAAGTTACTCTGTCCCTATAAAAGTCAAAGTCGCTTTAATTTTTAAAACTACGCAACCGATATTGATGCGGTTTTTTTATTAGATAGAGTTATTCAAGAGGAAGGTTTTAGTATATAATTTATTAGGTTTTAGACAAAGCGTGCGATGCCGCGGGCGGAAAGCTAGTTATTATAAATTTTAACAAGCTCATTCTGAAACTAACATTCGACAAGATAGTCTTACACTTACATCTTTACGTGGAACTCAGATTTACCGATTTAATTTACAGATAGAAAAGTATCTAGTAGATATGTTAAAGACTAATGACATGTTCGTATAGAATATTATGCACATATTATGTGTATCATTTTAATTTTTATTATTGAAGCAGCGTCTGGCCAGTTTAACCTTTTCTATCGATTTTCTTTTGAATTCCATGCATAACTACCTATATCGCATGAAACATACACTCTATACAACTTCATTCGTATCATCGCGACTTTCAGCAGTTTTAATATTATAAAAATTTGTGTTGGAGTTATACACCTCTATACGTCATACTTACACAATACACATTTCAGAAAATTTTATTAATTTCCATCTTTGGTGCTCTACACTGGTAATACCTGTTAATAGTCTTTTATTTATTGTATAAAACAATTAAATAAATAAAGAAAACTGAGAAATAATAGTGCCTCTTAACTTTTCACCGATAACTTCAATAAGCAGTTTCGATGTAACAAGTTGACATCTATTTCAATTCATTATACTAGATATTTGTTCTTAATGCCCATTGCCCAGTCTATGGCGAGATGTCTGCATTGCTAGAGTTGTGACGTTATCGATAAACTAGTGATGGCTTATCGATATACGAAGAAACATCGGAAGCTTTATTGTAAGTTATTTATTTATAGTCTCCTTGACAGAGATGTGCTATCAGATATTGTATAATGTATCGGCAACATAGAAGTCGTAATATAAAACAATATATCAAACATAATATGGATGGGACAGATATATTTTATTTATATGAATTTCAATGAGTATTTTTTATAATAGATGAGTTATGATTCCACGAAACTTTTTCAATACCTAATACATAGTTAAATAAACATATTTTTTGTATGAAATACTAGACCAGATTGTTATCAATATTTAGATAGAACAATCAATTATTTATTCAAATTTTATTTTAATTATACGATTGCAATACGTCAGAAAATCGGCCATTTTGTTGCTATTTTTAATTACTACCTTTCAAACCTTATACGGTGGCCATGAGATATCAGAAATTAATTGCTTACTAAATACTCTACGTGGAATTCTTATTTAATTAACGAAATTCCATACACAAATTAAGACAATTTAAGGTTTTGTTAAGTATTTAGCGTTCCTATACGCACTAAATGCTCGCCTTGGTTTGCGCAAGCTGTAAGTGTAACAAGGTTATAGCATATGAAATGATTACTTTGTGACTGTCAACTAACGCCGTGCGGTGACAGTGATGTATCGATATCGATACTTTTACAGGCGTGTCACTAATTTATGGGTAATTGTTTGAATTGAAGCGAATGATAGATTTAAACGGAGTTATGTGTGATTGGTGTATTTTTCTATTCTTTTGAATTAATTTGATAGATAAATTTGAAGCAAAGATAACTTGGATAACTTTAAAAAATAGAATTTATAAGAACCAAATACACACACGCGCACACACACACAATATTTTTCGTAACACAATGTTTATATAAAATTGGAAAAAAATGACTCTACATGTAATATGTTTTGTAGCCGCAACTGTCCATTTATATTACAAATCCCGAAACATATTCCTTTAACCACAGAAAACACCAAAAAGAAACTAATTACATTAAACAAACGACTACCCACATGCAGTATCGATAAGATTCTCGATAAAAATGAAAACCGAACGCATCCGTACGTCCAATTAACAGATAAGAGTTTTAGGCAGCACGACAATGTAGATAAAGCCATACATTTTCCTGGTTCCTCCAGAACCTGTTCCCATACAACAGCTGTCACTGCACGTTCATATATCACTATTTGTGATCTAGCTACCGTCCTATGTGTGACAATGATTGTGTATAATTTGGGAATATTTTGATTGTGTCTTCTAGGGTTGCAAAACGGATGTTGGTTTATTTTTTTCTAATGTGTTTAACTTGTGTAGATGTCTCTTGTCTCTACCATGCTGAAGTCAAAAGGCCGACCATCCCGCAAACACATTTTAAATGCATGGGACTTTAAATGTGCTGTGATGTTATTTAACTAACAGCTACTATAAAAATCACCTCATACTATACACTATACAGCATATCTTTATTGTTTTACTGAAGATATTCCATACTGTGACTTCCGATCAACATTTTGACATGATCGAACTTACATTACTTACAAATGTTTTTGGAGAATTAATAATCTTCACTTATGTAATTTATATCAAGCAAGCGCATGAGAACGCTTCCAGGATTATTTCACTGCATCAAACATGCAAGCGCACTACACCATACGAAGCCTTCACATTTAATAAGACGATACAAAATTCCCACAATTGAATTCTAACCCCACAGCATGGTCACCGCATTCCTTATCTATCTTTCTGCCAAGTTAATCGCAGGCACAATCTTATCTCGACATCGTTAGGTAAAAGTGATTGCAATCGTGTGTGTTGATTTGTGAGCTTGACTGAGCTTTCTTAGCTGTTAAATAGAATAGAAAATTTTGACAGTCTTTTGTTATCTAATATGAGAAATCGTTTACAGGGGGGTAGGTTTCAATCTCGTCTTGTTACGAATACACATTCTGACAATTTATAATCATTTTAAATTATAATATAATCATGTGATTATATTATATTATGGTACTTTGTGTAAGTATTTGGTATATATAAGGTAGATACTAATTAAGGTAAAATCTATTAGAATACATACATACATACCATAACATGTCAAGAACAACGAAAATATTAAAAATAGATATTATCTTGATTCTGTTTATTTAGAGTGTAGCATAAGTATCATTCCCGTAATCAACCCGCAGTTTTAATCCTGCTCCTTTTGAACACGGACTACCAGGATCTCTAGTCTCAAAGGTCAACTATGAAGCACATAATAACTCCAGTATAATTGACATAACGTAACGGGCCAGCAAAATGTAATTCACACATTTCAATAGCAAAATAAAGCTATGCGACGTGCAATTACAAGATCTCAGGCAACCAATTATCTTCCTAGCTTTGTTTAGCTGAAGCATTGTCTTGACTCTCGAGTTAATTAAAACTCAACCCACCTTGGGATCATCGTGACCTGACGTTATAATTGTGTCTTCAGTTTTAATGTGCTGTTTTAGTTTTTGTTTGATTGAACTTTTCAATTCGTTCTCTTGTTCTGTTGTGCTGTTTATTTGTAGAATTTTAAAATGATATTGTATCATTTGTCCAGCAATGTTTTATTTCTTAAAATTTGTCTGATTTGGTTGAAATTTCTAACATAGCATACAACAATTGTAATGTTTATTTAACACTAATTCTTTTCATCTAAGCATATCCATCATAAAGTAAAACATCAGATAACAAAATTAAGTTCTTATAAACAAATCAAAACATTTTTATCCCTTAGACGATTTCCTGACCTGGCCATTACCAGTACAATTTCGATTGTATCGTAATGGTATTTCAGTATTCGTTCTATCAATTGACGATACTTCCACATAACCAGTTAAAAGTCGTTCACAAATTACACCCTCTAATAAGCAGCTTTCGCCACACGTTGTGGTACTCATAAAAAGCCCAGATAGCATCAGCGGCACAATCCGTACATATAATAATCTGAAATAAAATCTCGCGACACTATCGCCGTTGGAGATCGGAATCTCGAGTGTCAATATTATATAAATTGTTTAGAAATAGTGTTAGATAACTGTTGCTTATTAATTTTGCAAGCTTTATGAGTGCCGGTATGTGTTTTGTGTGTTTATGTACTAAACATGACATAATATATGTATTGTTTACCTGGTAATGTGATAAATGCGAAAGTAAGTTTTGATTTCACGCGTGATTTGCAAATCGAATTTGAGGATTATACGTGGAAATGATAAATAAATAAATAAATAATAATAAATATTATAGGACATTATTACACAAATCGACCTAGTCCCACAGTAAGCTCAATTAAGGCTTGTGTTGTGGGTACTAGGCGACGATAAATATAATGTTTAATAAATACATATTATAAAGATAATAACACCCAGACCCAAGAACAAATAATTGAGTTCATCACACAAATATTTGCCCTGACCGGGGATCGAACCCGGGACCGTCGGCTCAGTAGGCAGTTACTTTACCACTGCGCCAACCGCGTCGTCAAAGTTCATAATGTTTAAAATTAAAATGAAAGTTTAATTTTAAACATTATGTACTTTTCGATGCAAAGACACTACCTAAGTAGCAGGAAGTTTTAATAGCTTTTTAAAGCTTACAATATTATTTTAAAAGGTTAAATCTCTAATCGCTTCGTCTTTATACATCGATTATGACACTAACAAAACCATTAAAGATGATATATCGATACTTTTATTTCATTATGCACAACACTAATTAGCGAATAGGCGTATATCTTCAGCTATGCGTGATGCGACTGTCAAAATGATAGACATCGCGACGCCAGCATTAATCGAAATCAATCAATCGACGAATAGAGAATTAGTGGTGCGAGCGTATATCGATAAACGGTAGTGGGCGGCAAATCGACTGCGAATACATTTGATCTCGCCTGCGGCTACGTTTTCACTTTTAGTACCAACAACGTATTTTAATTGATTATTGTATAGAAAAGGAGATTGTATTCAATTGATGGGCAATTTTTAGAAATTATCGAATCGCTTAATTGGCTTAGTTGGATTTTTTTGTAATCTGTTATGATGTACTTTTTATACATGTCAATTTGTAGTGATCATTATAATTGGCATGTTTTCATTAATGGTTTGAAATTATTTTCTATAAACCTTATATTATGTTCGGCCAATTATATTCATCTAAGATATATATCATAATACATGCCTGCTAAATTTACTTTTTAATCAATGTAAACATGTGCTATTATGTCTTGATACAATGCTTACAACAAAACAATTTAAAATTTCCAAACTTGTCCATTTGAAACTACTTCAAATACCTATGATCAATTCCATTCAAACCGTATACTTTCACGACGCTCGCAATTTGAGAACAAGCCAGCTATTCTCTATAGGAATTGATTGAGAAGCGATGCAGTAGTTAGCTGTCAGGGGAGTGATGCAAACCGTTCTGTGACACGCAATTTCACACTGATTGTGGGAACGTTTGTATTACTCTCTTCCGTTTAAACAGTGGATTAAGTACGCGAGAGCACGACATTGTAAATGACTGGATTATGGAAAAGGATGGAGTGACGTAATTGGTGGTTGTTATCGTGTTGGTGTGTGTATTTTTCCTGATGGATGCTACTTAAATTTAAATGCCTAATAGTTATGTACGAGTGGGAAATAAGGAAAGTGCAAAATTGTCATATTTATATTATTTTTATCGATAAATGCTGCATCCCACACTAGCAACGCAACAGTAGTATTGTATGGAATATTTTTGTTAATAAATGATTAAGCTTGTGTTATGATACTTATTACAACGACCTTGTAATAATTACAATTATGTAGTTAAGTACATTTGAATAAGCAAGATTAAAGAATTCAATAAAACATACTCAATGTAAGATCACAAAATATTCCAAAATTGTAGAGCATCGTTTTTAGCAAAATAATTCTTCGATTATTATCGAGGCTTATTCAAGCACTTTATTAAGCGCTTGAAATGTTTGAAATCGCATAAATTCTTCACAGTTTGCAGTAATTTGTCAATCACATCACTGTCGTCTAAATGCCGAGCTAACCTTATAGCAATTATTGTTAATCTCAGTCCTCAATTACTGACATAGAATGAGCATAATAACTCCTTGAATTATTTCTCCGGGTTTTATAGTGTGAAACTGTTTATAAAGAAATGAAGGACGCTTATATCATTTAAGCTTGTGTTGGTTTGTATGACTGAAACAGCAAAACACTACACCGATTTGTGTAAATATAGAAGAAGTTATTTCGTAAAAAATAACATGGCAAGGGTGAAGTAGAATATGATGATTTAATAACGTAATTTGTGATCTCTTTATTGTTTTATTACATATAATATGGAGAAAAAAACAAACGCAGTCGCGCCGGGACGCAAGGAGTGATATAGAAAAACATCAAGTATAGAAATAAACTGTATGCAATTGTAACTAAAACACAAAAAAATGCCTGTAGATACCAATTTCAGTCTAAGTCATTCATTCATTGAACCATTCTAAAATAGACTACATTGACATCATTTCACAGAATTTAGTTATTAAATTCGATCATGAAAACTAGAACTGCAGCGAAGCCTACCTTTGTTTCATATAATAGTTTCATTTCCTATAGATTTTCACTTCATTACCTGCTAACGCTAACAGCCAGACACTTCAATGGTCCGATCCATTATACCCTTGAATGAATAACATTCACACATAAATTTCGTATTTGAAATTAGCTCTGGCACCGTTATATGCAAAGGAGTTTGACAGATTGCTTTATCGATACATCGTAGTGACATCTCTATTGGTTGCCGTTTATGGTTTTGTTAAGGCTCAGTAGTATATTCTATAGTCTATGGTTGAAATTTGAATGAATAGAATAGTGTTGTGTCAAAGATTATGTTGTTGTTTTATTTAATTTATTTTTTTAATCAATAAATTTTATATTGCTTACTTTTTAATTGTACCGATATGAGTAATGTTCGAGTGTGTTTAATGTTATAATATTGTTGCGATAGATAGAAGAACTACATATATAAGATAACTAATATATGTTCTCTCATTATTTCAAAAATCTTTAAAAAATTACATAACATTTTTAACTAAACATCCTGACCACGTTCTCACTCTATTATTATCACACAAAAAGTAAAAGTTACTCTAACTGGCTGAAAACAAGTGACTAATTAAAAAAGTAAAAGGCCAATAACCGCGGGCATTGTTGTGATAGCAATTCGCTATCAATTAAAATGTAGAGGAAATATAGAATTAGGAAGTTAAATGTGGGCCTTGTTAATAAACTTAATTGATGTTTATTGCAAGCGTAATTTGTGTGCGCGGTTCTATGAAGCTTGTTACTTTGTGATGGATTAAAGGGACACCGAGACATGGACAACGTTATATAATACTAGCTGTGCTCCGCGGCTTTACACGCAGTGCTCCGCTCCTGGTGGTCTTAGCGAGATAATATATATATGATATTATAGCCTTCTACGATAAATGGGCTATCTAACACCGAAAGAATTTTTCAAATCGGACAAGTAGTTCCCGAGATTAGCGTTCAAACAAACAAACAAACTCTTTAGCTTTACAATATTAAGTATAGATAGTTTAGATTATGTATATTTAAAACTAGTATTTCCACCCGGATTAACTCGATATAAAATAAATATCTTAGGATACACAGAATAAAATAATGGTCTCTTGTTGACAGAATGTTCGAAATCATTCAAGTGGATCCGTAACAAACATTTAAAAATCTTTTCTTATTATCAATAGAGATTTAAGAAAGGAACCAATTTTATAATATCGTCTATAATGTTTCTATAGGTTCTGATAGACAGATAGCATTACTGAAATCTATTATGAGTACAAAAATAAATAAGATTGATTGCTATTTATAGTGTGGCTCGATAGATGCATATTTTAAAATCACAAACATATCAACATACCTTTTATGTTACCATTTTCCCTCTACCAGTCGAAAAAAAATTATATTGCGTCTGAAAATATTATTTACACGACGTAAAATATATTACTCGAAATAGGTCTTTTCAATTTAATTATTGATTCAAAAGAAAACATAAGTTTAAAAAAATTAATATACTTACATTAATAATTACATCGTATTTAAAACACCTCGAATAATTGTAAACATTACATTGAATAAAAGTAATCACGGAGTTTTCAGACAAGTCAATTTTACTGATTTGCAATTCTAAACAGCTTTCCTAAGCTTTTATAGATAAGTGTTACATTGAACAGAATAATTTGCGTGTATAAATGCCAATTACAGACGCTATACGTTAAACCATTTATGGGTGAAATTACTTTTTAGTACATAACGTCATTACGTTTTAAAAATTACACAAAAAACACACTTTCTTTACATTTAAAGAAAGTGTGTTTTTTGTGTAATTTTTATTAGAAAAAGAGAGTATGAAAAGGCCGGCCTTATTACTATAATCTCTTCCTTTTTAAAGCATGTATTAGAAAGAAAATTAAAACATCTTACCTTCGTTAAACTATCTCATGTCGTTGCATTATTTGAAGCTGCTGAACACAATATTTGATCAACAAACAAATCAATGAAAAGTGTTCTACAAATAAACTGCTCTCACTTCTCAAAAGAGCTTCTAATACAGCAATTCCAATTATTCCAATCAAGAACTGATAGGATTCGTTTATTGGTTTAATTGAATATCTGGTTGTTTTAGAAAAGGAATAAATTGAATACAGCTTCAGTTCTTAACGAATGTTTGAAGGTCTAATGATTAGGTTAGATATTGGCTTTAATTTTAAAGGTCAAAAGATACAATTTAGTTTTTGTTTTGATAAATAAATAGAAAATTACGAATGTTAATAAATCTATTACTTAACATAGATTTATTAACATTCGTAATTAAGACTAATTACGTAACTGTTATAAAGAGTTTGTTCGTTTGAACGCGTAATCTCAGGAACTACTGGTCCGATTGGAAAAATTATTTCAATGTTAGATAGCCCATTTATCGAGAAAAGCTATAGACTATAAATCATAACGCTAAGATCAACGGGAGCGGAGCAATGCGGGTAAAACCGCGGGGCACAGCTAGTATTCTATATAGTTAATGAAAAGGATAATTTATACGTACAATTCGCGGTTACACAAACAGATTTATTTTCCAATTGATATTTACGCTTAAAAAAAGTCGATTTTAAACGAATGAAAACAATACGTTATTAATGTAGTATTTTTATTTTATGCTATACCTATTATATTATTATTATATATTACGTATTTACGTATTTTGTTAAGTGTCTATTTTTCGCTAAGGCTATGTAAAACTGCGTATTAACGCAGTGAATATTAATTCATCAGATACCTTTTGAAATTTGATCCATAAAACTCGAAAAGTTTTAGTTTTAGTTCAGTTCATTTAAACTGGATAATATTCACCAACATTTTAAAGAGGGATAAAATAATTAGAACTCGTGGTGTCAATTGCAAAGACAGTACCCGTTTCATCCAATATTTAGTCTTCAATTTATCGACTCCATAGTATTTCATTATTTAAAAAGATCATTTTTGCTGAGCTCACGCGTCAGAAGTAAAACTTCTTTGGCAAGATTCAAAGATACCAAAATCGGCGCTTTACTCCATGACGTGACGACTGACGGTATTGCAATGACGCGACATTGAACTCTCAACGGGCCTAAAGAAGTTTCACTTTAATATTATATATTAAATCGTTATAAAAAGCTAATAGATTTAGGCGTGAAACGTTACAGACAGACAGACATACACATTAATATCAGTTGATTTATGGCACAAATTAACATTACACACATAGACACTTAGATTATGAGCGTGGGTTTAACAATTGAGTGTACTCAACTCATCAACACGTTGTACTCAGAAATTGAACTTTCAACGTTTTGCAATAACATAGAAATTTATTCTGAATTATAATAGCACATTTTGATGAGCTTTATTCAAGAACTAGCTTTCCGCCCGCGGCTTCGCCCGCGTTTTCAAAGAAAAACCCGAAAAGTTCCCGTTCCCGTGGGATTTCCGAGATAAAACCTATCTTATGTGTTAATCCAAGTTACCCTCTATATGTGTGCTTAATTTCATTGTAATCGGTTCAGTAGTATTTGCGTGAAAGAGTAACAAACACACACACACACATCCTCACAAACTTTCGCATTTATAATATTAGTAGGATTACATAATATTTTGAAAATATTTTTAGTCATTGAATCTTTTTAAAAAGAAGTAAGTTTTTTCCGTTTCTGTGTCTTCAACATACATAGCAGTAGCGTAGGTAGGTACCTATAGTTATAAAATTTGTATTTATGGTATTTTCTTTAAATAAGTTGTATTTATGGTTTAAAAGATTGTTCCCAAGTATAAAAAATAAATGATAAGGCCTGTTTTCCTTTGGTTTTGCGGAAATTAACGTTTTTTCACTTCAGAATTTTTTACAGGCAAGAAGTTAATCAACTGTCACTGCCAGACTAATCTTGAAAGATAGTTCATAACGAGCCTAATAATTTAGATCCCAAAAAACACACTTGAACTCTTCCTACAGAAAACATAGCAAAATAAAAGCAAAATAAATTAGATAGCTCATTTATCGAGGAAGGCTATATATCATCACCACAGATCATCACGCTACGACCAACAAGAGTGCGGAGCTACGGGGGTAATACCGCGCGGAACAGCTAGTTGTAGTATAATTAACTTGCAGTATCACTATCACTACATAGAATAAAACAAAGTCGATTTCCACTGTCTGTCTGTCCCTGTATGCTAAGATCTTGAAAACTACACAACATATAATTATTTTAGTAAGCTTGTTACCGGCTCCGTCCGGTTGCCTGGAAGAGTTTACTTCTAATTGATAAGGCCGTCTAATAAACTATACTGTACTTTGCTTTGTATACATTAGTTATGAGTTACCCATGTATAATTGTATAGTTTTAATAAAGAGTAATAAATAAAAACAAATAAAAATAAACATTTTGGTGCATCGTTTTTTTTAGTAGATAGAGTGAATCAAGAGGAAGTTTCCTATGTCTATAACATGCATTTCTGTACAAAAACGTATGTTAGCAGCTACTTAGTACTTATCAATACTATATCCACATAATAACGAATCGCAAGTCATTTAGAAAACAGATGTGATCTCTACGGGGAATTAGCCGCAAATAAAATTGCAATCACCTTTCAACGGATGCTATAAAAAGATATGACACGCGTGCTTAGCATGGCGTGTCGATTATTGTGTTATGTTTTATGGCCAATCTTCACAATGGGCAGCGTTGGCCCAACAAATGATCGTCAATGTTTGCCGCGAATATCTATGAATAAACATCTACAATGACGGCTAATCATAGACATTTAGGCCCTCTACACTATCGTGATTGCCCCTACTCGCCCAACGCTGCCCATTGTGAAGAAGGCCCATTGAGCCCATAGAGCTTCTGCCTGCTGCTTTACTCGTTTGATGTGACACCTTTTGAAATATGTTTTATTTATTACTAGCGGTCCGCCCCGGCTTCACCCGTGGTACATAATATTTAAGTTTTCTCTACATAAGAACCATCCTCGTACTTCAAGGAATATAATAAAAAAAGAATTATCGAAATCGGTTCAGCCGTTCTCGAGTTATGCGCTTACCAACACATTTTGCGATTCATTTTTATATATAAGATTATTAGTTTAAAGGTTTATTTATATTTTGTATACAGATGCATCCAAATTTCTGATGCATCCTTAGTATATAACATGGTTCTTCTCCTACATTATACGTAACTTAATAAAATACTATAAGTAGTACATTAAAATATATGTTTTATCTAAAAAGGACTATATCGCTTTGCCATAACATTGCCCTGATCAGGCAAAATATTTTATTTGTAGTTTCTTTTCTTAAAATTATGAGTATAATTATAAAACACTACAATAATGGATACATAATTGAAATTTTGTGTATTCAAATCTAATTCTGTGACACGACCTTTGCAAGAAACTTCGTCCGCATATAAACGATGTAATTATATCTATAATTCACAACAATCTTACAATCGCAACGAATTACGAAAAACGAAAGTATAGAAAGCAGTTTTTGCATAAACGCCACATAAAAATATTATAATAACTACAGAAACGTCAAATATATTTTCACAACACTGGTCGTGCAAGGAAATTATTATACGACTAAATTAAATGTCGCATCGTATTAATCAAAATAAACTTTCATTACGAACAAATTGGGTTTAGATTAAGCAATATTTTATAGCCACTTAGTGTTAATTCTGGTGATTTTTTACGTTTCTAATTTGCAT